>BGPR01000216.1:166889-228662 GCA_013235015.1 Araneus ventricosus | reverse complement strand
CATTAAAATAATTGAAAGCAGTACTCTTCCTTTTATTTTCCTAATTCTACCTTACTGGCTGATTTAACTGGGAACTTTATTAACCTTTTATTCGAATTTTATCACAAAATTAATTGGCAAGATGATGAGGGATGCAAGAAGAATAAAATCAAGAATTAGTATTCTCTTCTAGAGTACTTAAAGAGAAAATAATTGAAAGCAGTACTCTTCCTTTTATTTTCCTAATTCTATCTTACTGGCTGATTTAACTGGGAACTTTATTAACCTTTTATTCGAATTTTATCACAAAACATTGCTTGAAAGAGATGAGATGAAGTGCAGAAAGATAAATCAGCTCAAAAGATTAATCTTCTAGAGAAATTTACGTTAAAGAGAAAATAATTGAGAGCAATACTCTTCCTTTTATTTTTCTAATTCTACCTTATTGGCTGATTTAACTGAACTTTAATTAACCTTATCGAATTTTATCCAAAACTTATTGCTTGAAAGCAGATGATGAGGATGCAAGAAGAATAAATCAGCTCAAAGAATTAGTATTCTTCTAGAGAAATATACATTAAAGAGAAAATAATTGAAAGCAGTACTCTTCCTTTTATTTTCTAATTCTACCTTACTGGCTGATTTAACTGAGACACGTAACCTTTTGTTCAGTTTTATCACCTTATGTTTGTGTGCTATCATTGGTGATGCCGACCATTACATTTTTGAATGTAGATTCACAACGGATTTTCACTTAAGAAATCCCTCAATGGATAATGAAAATAAATAGTTTATGAATATTTTGAAAAAATAAAGGGTCGTCTTTCAGGATCAGAAGGTGCTGTGAAATTTCAAGGGAAATTTGCATTCAAATCACGGATTGTAGGGGCTGGCTTTGAGATCTGCATTTTAGGATGTCATGGCCGGTTGGTTCTCGTTTATTTGTCGTTCTTTACTGTTTTTTCACATACAAGGGTGGCGTTCCGAAATCAAGTTTCGTCGTGCTTTTTCAAAAGGAAACTTTATTGCAATCCGGAACATATAATGTCATAACAAATGCAAACTTTTGGCTATTTTTCCGCATATTCTCCACCGACATCGTTACATTTGTGGTACCGCGGCATCAATTTCAAGAATCCATCCTGGTAAAAATCGGTGTCCAGTGAGCGAAGGAAGTCCTTCACAGCCTCTTCATTTCTTCGGAAGTGACTTCATTTCAGGAAAAAGGTGAAAGTCTGATGGGGCAAAAGCGGGGCTGTAGGCAGGGTGCTCCAATCTCCCATTCCAGGCTACGAATGTGTTGTTCTGTGTACTGCATGGGGTCTTGCAATAGCGTCCGAGAACAAAACCCGTCGCGGCTTATTGTCATTCTTGCAGACTTATGATCAGCGGGAGGTCCTTTGGCACCTATCATCATCTTTTCTCCTACATTGAACTCAGCACTGTCGAGGCGTCACTTCCGAAGCAATGAAGAGGTGCTGAAGGCTGTGAAGAACTTCCTTCGCTCGCTGGGCACAGATTTTTACTAGGAAGGTTTCTTGAAATTGATTTCACGGTGCGACAAATGCATCAATGTCGGTGGCGGATAAACTCCAAATGAGCCAAACGTTTGTATTTTGTTATGCCATTTTTATGTTTCGGATTATAATAAAGCTTCCTTGTGAAAAATCATGACGAAACTTACTTTCGGAACGTGCCTCCTTTATTTTTTTTTGTGGTGCTCCAGGTTCCACTTAATTTCTGTTATAATTCAATTTTAACGAAATCTTTTCTTTTCGATTTAGAAGACTGAACGCTTCGTCCAATTAATAATGTGCTCTGCATTTTTATATTATAAATTTATTTAGTGTATTTTCTATTTTCTTGAACCTTGTATTTTGATGTTTTCCACTGTGTGTGTGTGTTGGATTTCTTCTGTTTCTTTGTTACAATTATATATTGCCGTTTTCTTTTTTTTAAATTAGTGTGAATTCTCTTTTTATATTTATTATCTGTAACTTCTACCATGTGCTACTATGTGTGTATTTTATTTTATTTTTATTAATTTTTTGTGGGCATCCCATTTTTATTAATTTATCTTTCTCTTCTATCTTAATGTTCTTTTAATTGGAAAATTTAAATTTTCCTTCAATATTTGATGTAACGTTTGGCCACATTTACACCCTGTCTATCTGTCTGCTTGAATGTTCTCCTCCCGTAGAGTCAACCCGCACTCTGAAACCTTAGGGTCGAGTCGGCCCTCCTGGAAATTGAATGAATGAACTTGATACTTTTGCTAATTTTGAATATCAATTTATTAAGGCAACCTGTGTCTTCAAACTCTTATGATAAAAATGTGAAATACTCGAATACGTTGGTGTGTCAGAGTTGCTTAGACGATTAAAATATGGCGGATTTTCAGACCAATATACCATATTGAATACACGATTTGTCCCTGTATAAGAGATATTTAGTGGTAGATGTTACTAGATAGACATTTTGTTCAATCAAACGCTTTATTTGAAGTAACTATTAGAGGTTGTTGTGATTAATAAGAAGAAGTTGTGTGTAACAATAAGAAATATAATCGTCTAAGTTGCATTTCAATTTTTCGACGTAATACCAAATTAATAATAAATCATTAACTTTTTTGCTAACTATTAATACATGACTAATTTCAATGCATAATTATTATTAAATATTCTAATTTTTAAAATATGCTCTTATTTATATGAGCGTTGGCATTCCATCAAGTGCCAATACTTTAAAGATTTTTATTTTCTCGCATAAGACATTTATACTAAGTAGCCGTCAACAGCCGATTTCATATGTGATAACTGTAGCCTTTGTCATGTAAGAAAGGTTTTAGAGATAATTAATTAGTCTCATTTTCTTGTAAACCATCTGGTATTGCCGTGTATATAATGTGATGTATATTTCCGCATGCAAGAATTTCAGCAGTCAATATACATATATTTACATAGATTTAATGCGACTAACCAAACCAAAATATTATATTTTTCAATATATCGTTATTTTATTTTTCATTCTTTTGATGGAAAGAATTTGTTCTATTCTGTTCTAAACCATGTGAAATTATCCGGCTATTCCAATTATCCAAAAACTTCCAACTGGAATATTTGAGAGATAATGCGATACGGAAACTGCATGTTTAACGCCTTGTCTCAAGAGATATGCAGAATAAAAGAGAAGAATGCGATTTTTACTTTCTCGTATACGAAGTATACAAAGAGAAAGTATTGTAATCGTCAAAAAATTCGAACTCGAGATTTTGACGAATCTCCACGTTTTAGACCAAAAAACGAAATTTTGAGTCCGAAAAACACAATTTTGGAATCATGTCTGTCTGTGAACACGGTGACTCGAAAACTATTAGAGCTACGGAGATGAAATTTGGTATGTGGTCTTTAAACATAATTTGTAGGTTTCTGTCAAATTCTGGACAAAATTCGTCAACGGGAAGTCTGTCTATCTGTATGTCCGCGGTCACTATAACTCAAAAACTTGAATACCTAGATGGTTGAAATTTGGTACACAGTTTTATCATCATGAATGTAGGTCCGTATAAAATTTTGGGCCAAATCCGCCAAAAAGAGGAGTTCGAATTGCATATTCAATTTCTTTTAATTCGATTCTCATTCGCATGCGTACTGGTAGCAATCTGTTATTGTTGTAAATTTTATTTACAACAATAAATAATGCTTTCAAACATGAATTGTAACAATTTTTTTATTGTTGTAAATAAAATTCAAACCGATCTCATTATTTCAGCAAATCTTTTATTTACGCGCTTTTACAATTGTTACGGTTGTGGTAGTATAAATTGGTTTCTTGGGAATTCAATTCCAAAGCAGAATTTTCGCCTTAGTATTCATTGCATTGCCTATTTTATGGCACCTGCTACAAAGTAATATTTTTTAAACGTGGCAACAGATATTTGATATCAGGTTTGTTTGTTTGTTTCACTTTCTCGTATACGAAGTATACAAAGAGAAAGTATTGTAATCGTCAAAAAATTCGAACTCGAGATTTTGACGAATCTCCACTTAGAAAGTATACGAGAAAGTTTAGTGGAAACCACTCCCGCTGGTTCATCACAATTTAGCGAATGCTTCAACAATTGATTTTGTATCCACAGAGACAAATAATGCAGCTCTATTTAGATCAGAGTTAATCCACTGTTTTTAGTTAAGATTCTATTCCCTATAATGCTATCACAATGTGTTGCGTATTTAATAATTAGCAATGCTGATTAAGAAAACAATGACATCTCGAAAAATTTGAATTTCAGAAGATGAATGAATGCGCTACTCATCCAAAACCAACAGAAACAACGAACAATTTTCTGCATTTCCTTTTAAATTTCTTTCGTAGCATCATCTCTCAAAAGACTGCCAGTTCTATTTTATACTAATAACTTTGAATTGAGGAAAAGTGGTGTATTGTTTTTACATAAAATGTGAAAGTTCTTATGTTTTAGTTCTTCAGACATAAAAATCTCTCCACGCACTTGATATTTCCAAAATGTCGTTTCGATTATACGTGACATTCAGTGAAAATCATTTGACCCATCAAAAAATATTTCTTTGACTATTTCTGCTTTCTGAAAATATCTGAATGCAAACTATTCAATAATTCATGCAATTATTTTTGAAACGAGTATGAAAGTACCTCGCCTTCTTTTTGAAAGAGCTGTTTTAGTTCTCCTTGTATTCTAAATACACTTCAAATAAATAGGATTGGAAAGATAAATGGCAAAGAGATTTTCTTTCAACCAGATGCTTGTATCCTGGTCTTTAACTAATAATAATTAATACTAATAAATGCATTAAAATAATTTCATGTCATTATTAGCTTTTTTTGCATGTATTTTTTTATTTGTTTGTATAACAAATTTGTATCTTCCAAATTGAAAGAGTATTTAAAAAGATATTCTACGAACGTATCCTGAAATTGTTAGTAATTATAGGAAATATTAAACATTAAAAGTTACATGCAATTACATATATATTATTAATTGTATTACTTATTTTAATACAATTAATCATCAGCAATATTTCTTCTCTCATGTTGTGCTGATATCGAAGTTATCAGGAAGAACCTCGAAAGATAATCAGACCATCTGAAGGCCTGAATATGCGAGAAGTTCCGCCTTGATAAAATACATTAATAAATTAGAAATTATTGGAAATCATGAGCTATAATTTTTAAGAAATATAATTGAAAATAAAAGCATATTCATACGAGAGATTCATGAAGAGAGTCAACTGTTTTCTTATCAAGAAGCATGTTCATTAAGCTATGTTTAAATGAAAAATTTCGTTAAAGTACCAATAAATTTCATAATATTTTAAGAAAATGCTGTTTTGAAAAATATTAAATTCCAGCTAATGATTTTTAAAAATATAGAAAAAATGGTAAAATAAATTATATTGTAACCCACATCGTTACTGATTCATATTTTGATCGATTTCATAATAGGTGATAGTAATTAAAAAATTAAATGAATTTAAATCGAAACTGATCTTACAAACGTATAGATCCTTTTGTCAGTTATTTCCAGGGAAGCTCACAACCAATCATTAATTTGAACCCTTTTTTTAAAAAAAAAGCCCTAGTAAGGACTTTCACCCTTGCTGTTTCTCATGTTCATTCATTAAAATACGAGACTTTCTCGAGCACCGAATTGCGCCCATGATCAGATTCAAAATGTCAAGAACAAACTGTCATCACCTTCCATGAGCTTCTTTACGACATGTCTCTCAAATTCTGACGCGAAATTTTTATTATGTTCTAGTTCAAGGGTCGGCAAACTACAACTCACGAGCCACACACAATTTGGCTACCTGTGTGTGGCTCTGAATTAAAGCTAGAAATAAAGCTATAATACTTTTGCATACAATGTTTTTACTTGCTAAGTTTACGAAGATGCAAAGAGAAAGAATTGTAATAGTCAAAAACATTTGACCTCGAGATTTCGATAATTCTCCATATTTTTGTTCTCCCTGAGTCCGAAAAAAATATTTTTGAAATTTTATCTGCCTCTATCTCCGGAAAGAAATCTTGACATCACGAATAATGCTGACCTTCTTGTTGAATCCAATAAACCACTGTTGACGGATGACCAAAGGAAGGCTTATGATCACATCAGGAAATGCATCAACAAAGATAAAGAGGGTAACATTTTCCTAGAGACTCCAGGAGGAACTAGTAAGACCTTTCTAATTAATTTATTGTTAGCCGAAATTCGATCAAAAAATAAAATAGCACTTGCGATGTTTTCGTGTGGCAAAGCAGCTACTCTGATGGATCTTGGAAGGACAGCGCACTCGGCACTAAAGCTGCCTCTAAATATAAATGTGGAAGAATACCCAGTTTGCAATGTTAGCAAAACAAGTGGTCAGGTCAAAGTGCTACAAACGTGCAAAATCTTAGTATGGGATGGATCATAAGAAGTATGGGATGGATACAATGGATCATAAGAAGTATGGGATGTATACAATGGATCATAAGAAGTCATCGGAAACCCTTGACAGAACACTTCGGGACCTGAGAAAGAATGATCAGTTGCTGGAAGGATCTCTGCTTCTTCTTGCTGGCGACTTCCGACAAACTCTTCTTGTCATACAAAATTCGACTCCGGCTGATGAGCTCAATGCTTGCCTTAAGACATCACCATTGTGGAAGTTTGTTAAGAGATTCACGTTAGAATCAAACATGAGAGTTCGGCTTTTTAGAAATGAGACAACCCAAAATGTTGCACACATACTCCAACAAATCTGTGAAGGTACATTCCCAACTGATTCAAACGGAGAAATCAGCTTTACAGCTGAGTTTTGCACTCAAGTTAAAACGGTTCAAGAACTGATCAACAAAATTTATCCAAGCATATCCGAAAATTACAAAACTCATGACTGGTTATGTGAAAAAGCCATCCTTGCGCCCAAAAACGATGTTGTGCATGAGTTGAATAGCCGCAATCAAGAAATAATACCAGGACCAGTCACCTAGTACAGATCTATAGATACAGTGGTGATGCAGTGAATTTCCCCATCGAGTTTTTTAAACTCACTAGACACTCCCGGAATGCCACCACATCGCCTGCAGCTTAAGATAGGCTCTGTCATTATTCTGTTACGTAATTTAGATCCACCAAAACTTTGTAACGGGACCAGGCTGAGTGTGAAAAGGCTGTTAACAAATATCATAGAAGCTACAATATTAACAGGAAAAGATAAAGGCCGGGACGTATTCATTCCTCGAATACCATTGACCAACTGATATACCCTTCAGTTTCAAGCGATTGCAATTTCCTGTTAGACTTGCTTTTGTCATCACCGTGAACAAGGCCGAAAGGCAGTCAATCAAGTGGTGTGGTGTTAACCTAGAATCTTCGTGTTTTTCTCAAGGTCAGCTTTAGACAGCATGTTCCAGAGTTGGCTCACCAAAACACCTCTTTATCCCTTCTCCAGGAGTAAAGACGAAAAAAATGGCGTTCACAGGCAAGCACTGGATTAGTGTAAGTCGTTGCAGCCTTGGTCTCTGTAGTTAGAATGCTGTATATTTCACTGTTTACTGTATAAAGCATTGTATTACATTAGTCATTGTATTACATATTTTCATCATTCAAACTCCTCG
The DNA here is from genome assembly GCA_013235015.1 of Araneus ventricosus. Taxonomy (NCBI): domain Eukaryota; kingdom Metazoa; phylum Arthropoda; class Arachnida; order Araneae; family Araneidae; genus Araneus; species Araneus ventricosus. The sequence goes on along the minus strand of BGPR01000216.1, from coordinate 221,045 downwards.
CGTCTTCATTTAAACCGTATAAATTTGGAGTTATAAGCAGGCTAGCTTCAAAACGTTATTTCTGAGTTTAGAAAGCTGTATCTCTATTAGTAAACTCTGTATTTATAAAGGTGTAACTCTGCATTGGTACTCTCTTTGTTTAGAAAGCTGTATTTCTGTATTAGTAATTTATGTATTCATTATTTGGTTATCTCTGTATTTAGAAAGGTGTATCTTTGCATTAGTAATCTCTGTATTTAGAAAGCTGTGCCTCTGTATTGATTACACTGGACAACAAAATTTTTTTTCATGTTGCTTGAGGAAGAAAGGGTTATACCTATGTATTTTTGTGCCCTGATTTCAAATTTTGTTAAACTTTTTTTTCAATCACCCATAGTTTTTGAGCAACATGGTAACTCTTATTATATACATTAGGAAATCAAATTCAACTTCTAATATTTACACAAGCATATTAAAATGCGGCAAACCTTCACTTTCTTATGTACTTGGCCTGTTGACTGTGCTTGGCTTGAGAAATATCCATTTTCAATATTCAACAATAGTCGGCTAACATTTTGGCATTCCATTTCCCTTGGTAACGAGCTCCCATATTCGAGATATCCTGATGGAACCGTTCATCATGCTCGTCGCTTACTGATCCGAGGTTTCCAGGGAAGAATTCTAAATAGGAGGGCAAGAAATGAATTTGCAACGACTTGTTGCACCCATGGTTTTTCAGGCCTTTAAGCAAGTTATTGACGATTTGCCTGTAGTTTTCCGCTTTGTGATTTCCGAGGAAGTTTTTTGCTAACTCCTTACACGATGTCCATGCTGCGGCTTCCTTCTTAGTCAGTTTACTCTCAAGCACCGGATCCTTCATTAGTTGTCTAATTTGAGGCCCAACAAATATGCCTTCCTTAATTTTTGCTTCACTCACTTTTAGAAACTTCAGACGTAAGAACTGAAATCCACTTCCTCCACATTCCATCGCCTTAACAAAATTCTTCATCAAACCTAATTTGATGTGCAATGGAGGCAAGAGAATTTTTTCAGAGGCAACTAGGGGTTCGTTCTCTTCATTCTTCACACCTGGTATGAGGAACTGTCGCTTGGGTCACACCTCCTTGATGTAGTGCTTTTTTCTGTCCCTGCTATCCCACTGCCACAGAAAGCAACAAAACTTAGTGTAGCCTGCTTGCAATCCAACTAAGACGGCAATCACTTTCAAGTCGACGCAGATATGCCAAGAATGCTTGCTGTACTCAATACTTGACAACATATGCTTCAAGGTTTCGTATGTTTTTTTCATACGAACAGCATATCCTACAGGAATCGAAGGGTTGTTACCATTGTGTAATAGAACTGCTTTTAAGCTGTCCTTTGAAGAGTCTATAAACAAATACCATTCTTGAGGGTTATGTTTTAGTCCTAGAGCCTTAAACAACGAGTCAACATCATTACAAAATATCACATCACCATCTTGGCAAAAGCTTCCACGTGCTGCCAAATAGAAACATCTGTCCTTACAAAGTGGCTCATGCATTGAATCGTATTTGCGTTGCAGGATTCTCGATCCAAAAACACCTGTTATAATTTTTGACATACAGCCTTTTCTTTCTGAAAATTATATTTGTAAGAGCATTTCAAACCCAAACATTATCTTCTTGGCCGGCAATTAATTTTTTCGGCAAGTATTTTTGGCACAAAATTGATATATTTCAATGACATTTTCTATGTACATGTAAGCAATTACGAGTAGTGTTGCTGAAAAACAGTATGTTATAGAGGTTTTTCGAGCTTATATTCGGGTTCAGTGACCATAAAAACACCATTATAAGTTAAAATCTCAAAGGCAACAAAAAATATCCTGGCTATGACTTGTTTAAAATAAAAGAAAGGAGTGGACAGAGGTTTTGATGCGAGTTCATGTTGCATAAAATTGGAGGGTGATTGGCAAATTCTGATTGGTTTTTCGAATTCAGAGCGTAAAAGTACATAAGAATTAGCTAAAATCATACGGGCAACAAAATGGTTGTTGTCCAGTGTTATTATATTAAATCTGCATTTAGAAAGGTGTATCTCTGCATTACAAATCTCTGTATTTATTCAAAGGTTGATATCTGTAGTTAGAAAACCGTATATTTGACTGTTTAATGTACAAATTTTTATGCTCACTTTAATCACTGTATTGCTTGTTGTTTGTAAATTTAAAATACATGTTCATCGTTCACACTCTTCACGTTTTCATTCAAACCACATTAATGTAGACTAATAAACTGTATTATTGTCTTTTCTAATATAGTTTTATTATGAAAATATTGCACTGATTGACATTTTAACTGGTGGAGAACAGAGATGACTACTTGGGTAAAGTCTAGCCTGTAAAAAATTTTTTATATGTATGTTGAAGAGAAATGATACAATTTTGCATTTTACGCTCAGTAGCATACCAACAAGAAGTAAATGAGAATTGTGAATGCGGTAGAGTTTTAAAAACATAAAAGACATTAACATTCTCTAATGGCAAAGAATGCAACAATGCCTCGACAATGCGAGTCAAATCTGCTCATTTTTCGGCGTAACGCATTAATAATGCATATGCTTACAGCTTTGAAAATTTTCAATAAGTTACACAACATTTAAATCAGAAGAGGTCTATACTTTATTTTGATTATATCGGCTAAAGTGATATTAATGAAGGCATTTTAACTCAAAAGATGACCTACAAGTGTCCTTTCTCTTTGTAGGACTCGGTTCTCTTTAACAAAAGTTATTTCAATGACATACTTAGGAGGCAAATCTACTACTATGAAAGTTTATGAAACAAATGATTAAGTTTTCAAGCAGATCTACAATTATTTTATGTCGTGAAACTTAATGTATTTTTAATAAGGCAAAAATGATATGAATGAAAAAAACACAATAATATTTTTTAAGAATATTAAAACGACAGTGCAAGTGACGTATATTTATTTTTCGTTGTAAACGCCTTTATAATACGTATTCTTACAGCTCTAAAAATTTAAAATGATAACTTTTAAAACAGAAGCGGTCTACGCTTTACAATGATTCCGTCAACTAAAGTGATATTAATGAAGACATTTTAACTGAAAAGATGACCTACAAATGTCCTTTCTCTTTGTAGGACTGATTTCTCTTCAACAAAAGTTATTTCAGTGGCAGTGTTACGAAGCAAATGTTCTGCTGTACAAGTTTATGAAACCATTTTCGAATGACGCAAATAAAGGAACACTAAAGTTGAGGTAGACCCGATTTCTTTTTCATGCGTTAAAATTTACTGACTGTATTAATAAAGTGAAATTGGTGTGAAATAACAAACCCAATTATATTTCCTAAGAATATTACATCCAAATCGCATGTTTAAATGTTCGTAAATATTGCGTTCAAATTATCCATCTGAATTTCTTAATAGCTCTCAAGCAGATCTTTCTGTTGCTGTGTTTTCCATCTTTAAATAATCGATTCAATTCATGCTCTAACGAACGATGCAAAATGCATTCTACCAGTTTCATTTTGATATTCCTTTTTCTTCTTTCAGGAGTAAAAATGTTGTGACATAATAGCAGAGCAAAAGATAACGCACAAGTAGAGATTATATGACATAGTCAGTTCCCAGATAGCACGTACGTTTGCAGCAAGTTTGATTTTGACTTGATATTACCTTGCCATGACAACTTTGACGCGTCAAGCTTGAAGCGAACTTATGGCAAACTAACAATGCAGAATCGCCACCCTCGCTTGCAAAACGAGTTTACCACAAGTTCGCCGTGACAACTAGCGCCACGCCTCCTTGCAATTCAAGCTTGCTGTAAGTTTCCAAAACAAGCTTGATGCAAAGATGATAGCACAAAGAGATAATTATCTTTGTCTCTGTTTTTAAAAAACATTCGATTTTTAATAGCATCTCTTAGACCGTCCTTTTTATTAATTCAATAAATCAATGATAATTTGTAAAAAACTAACTTTTTTATAAAAAAAAATTTAAAACATTTTCCATCTTTCTACCACACCTTTCTATCCACCTTTCTTTCTTTTAAATATAGGACTCGCACTTTAAAGAAAACTATATCGCCTTTTTCTTAATATTGAAATTTTAACGTTTATAAGCAAAATTAAACCTAAAAAACAGTCAATGTTTGTTGAAAAATAATAACTTACAATTTGTCCCATTTTAAAAGTAATTACTTTTGAGACCTAATTTCATAATTTATTCTACTAGCAAAACGTAGTTATTAGCGAAAATCGCTCTCTGGTTTCAAATCATGCTCTCAACACAAAATTTAAAAAATTAATGAAATCAAGAAAAGAGTTTAAAATAAATCGTATGCGCTATCTATTAGCGAAATCTATCTTCTCCTTTGAGAGTTTATCTGGTCGAGTGGTTAAAGCGTTCGCTTTGCAAGCGGTAGGTCGCGAGTTCTAACCCGAGGTTTTTTTCGTACTCTGTTTTTGCTATGCTTGCAACGAGTTTGACGTGGCAAGCTTGCTGCACGTTCGTCGCGTAATGACTTCGTCACTTCTGCAAGCTTGTTAAAACTTGTTTCAAGCTTGCACTCTTGTCGTGTCAACCTTGCAGATTTGCAGCGCAGGCTTGCTACAAGGTTGCGTGACTGACTCCGTTACTTTTGAAATAGTTCTTAAAGAAAAAAAATGTATTTTGCGTAGAAAAGAAATTTAACTTCCAAGATTGCCGATCTTCTCGGTCAAAAGTTGATATCAGATATTTACTAATGCAGAGTTTTACTACAGTGTCATCTAAGCTTCAGAGGAAGAGGGAAATATACATTTATTTCTTTCTAAAAATCAGCAATTTCGATTTATATTTACTTTTTTTATGATTTTTTTTAATTTTAAAAACATTAATTAATACCTTGAGCATTTCAAAATAAAAGAAATAAAATATATTCATGAGGAATAAATATATTTCTGAATGATGAATTTCTTATTCTGTTAAATTATGCATTATAATGTAAAAATAATCTCAAGAGTATTATCCATATAACTTCCGTAGGTCAAATATTACTAGTTATGAATAATAATTGCATTACAGCTATATCTAAAATATTAGGGATACAATAAAGTTTATTCTTTGATTAGAAAGATTTTTAACGTACAGGGTAACGCTCTACCAAATCAACAGTTTATTGTATAAGAAAACAATAAAACAACATCACCAAAAACTCAATTTTAAATTTGTGAAATTATCTCATAATTACAAAAAAATATGTGAAGTAAAATTATCTAATAAAACTACATTTAAAAATAAATTTCCAAAATGTCAACAAAATTCTCTTGAATTTATTACTAACTTAACACATAAATTATACTTATATGACATTTAAATCTTAAAATGTGCAACTGTTTATTTAGCTTTCTTTCATTTTAAATCATTTATTTAACCAAGGTGATTTAATTCACTCTCCTTGTCAAAACGAATTTAGAAACAGAAATCAAAATGGAAAGACTTCATTAAAGTTAAATGCTGCGTCCAATTGATCTCTCCTGAAATTCAATTTCCAATACACCCACGCACACCGAGAAAAAGCATAGATGAAGCGTTTCTCTTTATTGGTCAAAGCCTCTCTCGGAAAAGCTTAATAAACGTGCTCCACTCTTGGGAAAGGAATTCTGTTATCTTTTAGCGCACACACACGAAGAGCCAGACGGTCTGAAATAACTGTGGTCGATAATAAAACCAACCAAGTTGGCCTTCAAATAGACTGATGAGAACGATCTTCGAGCTTCCTGTTATGATTAATGGTCGATCAGGACAAAGGTTTAAGAAAAGGGCCGTAAAGCGTGCATTGCTCATTCATTCGAACGAGTTCGAAGACTATTTGTCTTCTCCATCTATTGTGAGGAGCGTGTTGATGTTTCATACGCTCACAAAGTGAATTTAAAATATATGGTACTCGGAAACAATAAAACCATATCAATATTTGATTTTTAAAAGAAAAAAAAAAGAAAAGGAAATTCTGAGATTTTTAATTTTTTAGAATAACGTTACGTTTTAACTTTCTGTAAATTGAAAATGATAGACTTTTACCTATCTATATACCTGACACTCTTAGAAGTCAAAATAAATGAACTAGATTAGTCCACCTTGGGCTGTAAGTCACTTCCTTTTATTCAAAGTAATAAATTTACCACTGTGAGGCTTTGCTTAGTTGTATCGTAGTTTTTCAGGGTAGAAAGTTCCTTCTCGTGAATACCACTTAATCCTTTACCGCTTCAAATCAGACAATAAAGGATTGTGGCTCAGAAGCCACCACCAGAAGTATTATTATACTCTTCAGCGAAGATATCTCAGAATTCATTCTTAATTTCCTGTTTCAATCAAAACTAGCCAAACGTTCAAAGTAATCGTTTTTCTCTTTAACTAAACGTCATGTAAACTCCCCAGAGCGTTTTAGGTGCCATTATAGGCTTAAGGCTATATTGAAAATTATAGGGGATGAACTTAATTCTGAATATTTGTCAAACGATGAGGACGACATTTGAGCAAGCACCCTTAATTAACTGGATCATATTTGACGCACACCAGGCCAATATATATTGGGGAGGTGAATGGGTCTTCGATGGTACGAGTCTGGAAGGCACTAAAGCCCTGAATACGTCTCTTAAGTACCGACACGTTCAATCGTCCGCCATTTTGGGGCTGACCGCCACTCTCTCCCCGAGTCTGCTATTGAGAAATTCGGAGTTTCGTTTATTGAATGCAGATTTTTATTAACAAATGTTTACAGATTCCTAAATATAACTTAAATACCTACTGATATGCATATAAAAAAATCATTACCTTAAATAATAATTTATTTTTCTATTAAAACACATACTAGTAAATGCGTGTTTTGAAATAATTCTCTATCATTTTGAAGAATAATTTTATTCAATTTTTTTGCTAAGACTTTCTAAGCTATAAATTACTCTAAACCAGGGTTGATAAAAATCATGACTTTTAAAAAATTTAAAAATCGGATTTTTTTATTTAAATCAGATTTTTTAAAATTTAACATTTATTTAAGTATAGTATTTGATAAAAACATGTATTTAACTTAAAATGTTCAAGTTAGAGATCCAAATTAATTAATAAATGCAATTTTTTTTACATATAACTAAAAATATATATAATAAAAGATATATATAAGAATAATTCATAAATCAGTACAAATGCCTATTCTAGCGATGCCTATTTAAAAATTTATAATTATGTATTAGAAATAAATTTAAAAAGTAATAAATATTAAAAAGTTCAAAAAAACAACCAAATATTTTCAATTTGCATTTAACTATGAAGTAAAATATCAGTTTTTCCAAAATTTAGAATGTATACAGAAACAGATGTCTAAAATTTTCAAGTCTAACAAATTTTTAACCTTTCTTTAAAAACACTATCTCTTCTTTATTTCGCATCAAATATATTTCAAATTTCCATTACTATACAATGCTTGGATAGCTTTGAAACAAAAATCTATAACCTTATGTAAAATGAAACAAAATATTCTTTATAATATTTTAGAGGGAAAATCCAGGAAAAAATGTAACAAAAGTCTGTTTCTGCCAGAACTTTTACCTCTAAAACACCAACTATTGCAGTTATTGATTGTTATATGCATGCAAATAACAATATGTGACAGATAATAAATAAATAATACTAGGATCTGTACAACAAATACAAAAAAGTTTTTTTGATTTAAAAACTAATATTTAAAAGCTTTAAAAAATGCCATTTGCGTATAAAAACTGTAATACAACATCTAAATTATAATTCACAAGCATCCAATTTAAAATAATACTATTTATAGCTCAAATTGTTCAATACAATTCTTAAAATTCTATTTAAATGTGCCTATTTCTTATATATATATATATATATATATATATAGGATAAAAAAATATTATTTCAAGTGCATTTAAAATAGTTTATTTTTGCTAGCTATTTCTTATAAAAATTGAGAAACTTTTTTTTTACACTCATTGATGAAACAAGTTTTTTAATAACTTAAAAATTTCTTTAACAATGTAAATAATTTAAGTCAAAACCATAGCATTAAGCATCTTAATCATTAAATAAAATAAAAGAAAGATTCATTAATTAAGAAAACAAAAATTAGCAATTTCAGTTCTCTTTTAATGACCTTTCATCAATTAACTTACATGGCACGCACAGGTAAATAATTTAATAGGCGAGCATATCAAATGCAGTTTAATTTGTTAGAATTCCCTTTGAAAAAAAGATGCTTTCATTACATTACTAATAAAAAATATCATTAAAAATCTTGAATAAGTGTATAAATAGTTAATTGAATTCAAACTTGCCTCACACAATTTGCTATTTTCATTTGGAATCCATTTATCTCTCCCGATGCAGCCAGTGTTTTCGCCTATCTTCATTACGTTTACATACAGGTAAACGATATAATTTGAAGCCCGATTTCGCGTTGTTCGAACATCCAACAGCACAACAAGTAGGCATCTTCAAATTTTAAAGTATCTGTTAAACGATATAAATATAAAAGCGAAAATGGGAAAAACAAATAGAGCGTTATAATGTTAAAAGCGCGATACACACATTCAAGCGAAGCCCCAAAATGGCGGCTGTTTACCCATACGACTGGCAACTTCCAATCAAAATTGAACGCGGCACAAGCCGATGAGGAAAAGAGTTGTCGCTACTTAAGAAACGTATTCTGGGCTTTAGAAGGCTCGACCTTCACAAACCCAAGACTGTACTATTATACCAGCATCGGCGACATGACATATGCATAGGAAAATAAATCGACTTTCGCAACTGTGAGCAATCAAAGTTCCTCTTTGCTATTCAGAAGGTCTGAAATTTAGTTTAGGACAATGTTTCCGAAAAATGCATTGTACATTCATAACTTTCTCAAAAGTAATTCAGTTACTAGTATAATACTAATTTTAAATTAATTCTTTTCGTCTCAATACAAGAATGACTGAAAAAGTCTATTTTAAAGCTTAAATATGAATTTGAGAATACATACTTTCAGAATTTCCCAATATCACTAAACCAACTCTAAGTTTTTTTTACCCGTCCAGCATTCTACAAATCAATGCCTTCTAACCACATGCCCTCCAGTATGCAGTACACCAAGGAGATTTCATCCGGATAAAGTAAAAGCTCTCGAGGAGGAATTTAAATCCTTAATAGAGCAGAGGATACTACGTCCATTTAAGAGCCCACGTACCTCACCTCGCACCGAAAAGAGATGGCACTTGGCGATGGTGGTGATTTCCGTAGGCTGAATGCAATAACAATTCCAGATAAATACTTTGCTCCATATCCAAGACTTTTCAATTGAGCTTCATGGCAAAACAGTTCTCTCTAAACTTTACTTAGTTATAGCATACAATCAAATTCCAGTTAAACCAACGGACATAAAAAAAACAGCCGTAACCACACCTACAGGTCTTTTTGAACATATTAAGATGCTTTTTGGTCTTAGGAATGCTGGTCAAGCATTTCAACGTTTTACTGGCGAAGTTTTGCGTGGTTTAAATTGCTTTGTTTATTTAGACGACATACTCGTCGCCTCTAAAGATTTTTCTACACATTTAAATGATTTATGACAGGTTTTTTAAACGGTTGGAGCGGTATAACTTTGTTCTAAATCTGCAGAAATATGTTTTTGGACAGTCTGAATTGCCTCACCTTGGTTATTTAGTTCGCAATGAAGGTATTTCTCATTTGCCTGAAAGGATTAAAGCATTTACGGAGTTTCGACGGACAGTCTGAGTTACGACGATTTCTAGCAATGATTAATTTTTATCTTCGTTCTTTAGCACGAGCCGCACACATACAGACCCCACTTTACAACTCAATAAAAAGTAATAAGACCCCAATAGATTGAGCACCAAATTCACTCGAAAATTGTAAAACCCTGTTAGCTAATGCTACTTTGTTGGCACACCCCCCAAAACGATGCAAGTTTATCTCTTGTGCAATAAGTTCTGCTTTGCATCAATATGTTGATAGCAGGCCAGAACCACTTGCATTTTTTTTCTCGCAAACTTCCGCAGAAAGGAAATATAGTGTTTATGACAGGGAATTTTTGGCAATATACTGTGCGGTGCGTCATTTTCGATTTTTTTTCTCGGGAGCCGACAATTTACAGGTCTATTGTGACCACAAGTTACTCACTTTTGCATTCTGTCAGAAAACATAAATTTTCTCCTCGTCAGTCTAGACAGTTGGAATTTTTAGCTCTATTTTCGGCAGATATAAATCATGTTTCGAGTGAGGATAATACGGTGGCAGATGCATTATCTCGCATTGATGAGATTCACTTACCAGTAACGATCGATTTTGATTCAATGGCTAAGTAACAGAAGTCCTTTATCAATCTAGAGTCTTTACTCAAAACACGTTCAGGATTAGATCTTAAACCTAACAAATTTTTATCAGGTGCAGAATTAATGTGTGATGTCTCTACTGGCAACATACGACTTTACGTTCCAGAAAAATTAAGAAAGATAGTTTTTGATAGTATTCATTATCTGTCACATTGAAAGACCACAGTTATCTTAATTAAGGACGGATTTATTTGGACAACATTACATAAGGACTGTGCTCAGTTTTCAAAGCATTCCATCACTTGTCAGTCCACTAAAATATCCAGACATACTAAGTCACCTGTTGGACAATTTCCACTAACTTCAGCACGTTTTAATCATATTCATCTTGACATAGTAGGGCCATTACCACCATCTGAGGGTAATCACTACTGCCTCACATGTGTCGATAGGTTCTCTAGGTGGCCGGAAGTTTATCCAATGCTCGATATGAAGGCCGAAACCCGTCTTCAGACTTTCCTCCAAGGATTGATTGCAAGGTTTGGTGTTCCCAAAATAGTCACAACAGTTCAAATCGTAACTTTTTAAATCATTAATTCGATTTCTGGGGCTCCGAGAGGATACAAAACACCAGTTATCATCCTGCTTCAAATGGAATAGTAGAAAGGTTTCATCGTCAGTTCAAGGATGCTATCCGTTGTCATTGTCTTGCTACACCGCGATGGAGAGGCGTTCTCCTTTTAGTTTTACTAGGTATTCGCGCATGCCTAGAGAAAGACTTGTGTTTCCTTTGCAGAATTACTTTATAATTAACCTTTACATCTCCCAGGAGAATGTTTTCGGACATCAAAGCCTACTTCTACAGTTTCGGGATTTCTGCAACAGCTTAAGACCCTTGTCCAGAATCTTTAACCTATTCCAGCTTCCAAACAAACAAAAAGCAAAGTTTTTCTCTATAAGGATTTATCAACCACCACTCATGTGTTTGCTCGTCGCTACACTGTGCGAAGACCTCTTGAACAATCCTACTCTGATCCATTTAAAGTTCTCTCCAGGACAGAATTATTTTACCCTGGAAATCCGTGGTCAACAGCAAACAGTCAATGTGGACATGTTAATGCCAGCCTATATTTGGTGCAACACCAACCATAAGGTCGAAGATTCTCCTCCTTCTGCTATAACCGCAACAATAGCTATAACAACTTATGCTATAACCGCATTATATATATTCTATTTTTTTTTCTTGTGTCTTCAATATCAGTAAGCATCATGTAATATTTGCTTGTGTGCGTTTTAAATCGTTAAAATGTTGTTGGAAATAAACATTAGTTGTTAGTTAGCTTCAGTGTGTTTTGTTGACCACTAAAAGGCTACAGAAACATTTCAAAAATTAATTTAAAAAATAATGTCACAATTATGGTTTTTCTTTTAAATAAGAACGCATTTAATTTTTTTTTCAGATAGGCGACTTACACTTACGAGAGATTTCCATTCGCAATGGCTACCAATCAGCAGAAGCCGATGCGCGTTTTCTGGTTTCCTTTCATTTCACTTAAATATCCCGAAAAAGATTCAATTTCCGAGTTACAATTGATTTAAGAAGTTAAAGAGCTACATGCTTTTATGTTTCTTCTAGCTTCACAGTTAACGACTCAAAAATGGGAGATTTCCAATAATTTGCGACCATCTAGACCACCGTAACGGCGCATTACCCATCTGAAAAAAAAATTTTTTAATGCTCTTGCATTTAAAAAAGCGTAGTTGTAACATTTTTAGTTTATTTTTTTTATCGATTTTTGAAATGGGTCCAATAATTTATAACCACCTTGGACCATTACAGCGTTGCATATAAGCAACAATTTGCTCGTTTTAGAAGCATTTGGACACATTTTCGAACTTTAAAAGTAAATTTAAAAAACAGTGTAGTGTAAGGATTAATAACCCAAGTGAAGTTACACAATTAAAATAAAGGATTGAAGTTGCCCCGATGATCACAAATAATCAACTTTTCCTTTGGTTCGATATTTAGGCTAAGCGCATACAGGCAATTCCTTCGGCAACTAAACAGTTTAGTAGGGTTGCCTGCACCGGGCGATTTCACGGCGACTAAACTGTTTAGTTGCGACGGGTGCGCATTCATGCGATTTTTAATCTCTTTCGATTCTTCATTTTTGGATGCGTTGGCTGTCTTTTCACGCACTGCGCACGTGCTGGGAGCTCCAAAATGATTTTTTTAATAGTGATACAATTTAGTTTTTCTCAAATTCATTTTCAGCTAACGCTCTCTCACGAAGCTATCATTTCAATGATTAGACTCAATGGTGAACTTTCGTTTTCAATGATTTCTTTCTTTATCCAATGCTTTGATGATCATTACTAGTAATACGCGAGTTCTGTACATAAGCCTGTAATTCGCATTTATTAGGTTAATTTTAGGTCAAAACTGAAATCGTGCTCATTTCTGAATTGTTTTCGTTAGTTAAATACGTCCGTATCTTTTAAGTGCCAGCGAATTATCTTTAAGGCCTATAATTAACTCAAGAACTCGCTCTTAGCTCCTGTTCTATGTATTTAATTAAAAAATAATTACACAATTTTTGCACTCTAGGTGCTGTATATATATTTCTTCATTTAAATTACTTTCTTATTTATTGGAATAACTAATATTGCTTTATACACCAAAATTATTTACCGTTTATTAATTAATTACGTAATATTCATTAAAACTTTAAAATAAATCTTTATCTCTTGTGTTTAGTTTTAAACCCAACTTTTCTTAATTCGAACTTTTGGATACATCTAATTTTAATTGTGGATCCCTCAGTTTCAAATTAACCAAATTCGAATTTGATATCAATATTCGATTTAAAAATAGTTCGCGGAACAATTTATCAAAGTACATCAGTTTTTTCAGAGTAAAGTAGCCGACTACTACTCTACTGATAATAAAGGAGAATGTGTGTGTGTCTTGGCGCTCTACAGGCCAGACCACTGGACTTAGAGCCACTAAATTTGGCACAAAAATACTTTGGAGGGTGGGAATGTGCACCTCGGAGCCCTTTTTAAAAATTTTAATTAGAATTTTAATTAAATATTAAGCGAAATTTTGTCGTTTTTCCTTTATAACTTCCGAAAATATTACAGCATAACGCAATCTTGAAAGTGCAAAAAATTACCTTTTCAATAATATGAATTAAGTTGCCGTACAATTTTTTCTCTAATTTTAATGAATTTTTAAAAATATTTTTTGGCATAATTTACAACAATACTTTTCATTGTTGCAACGCAATTCAAACCGTTTTCATTGTTTAAACAAACATTTAATTGCGTGTTTCTCCAACATTGTTGAAAGATGAGGCAATATCTTAATGTTTAATGCTATGTTTTAATCAGCACATTTTCATCCAGTTAACATGAGGCTGGAAGTAAAATGTGCCGCGCCATTTTAAAGTTAAAATCCAATATATATTTTGCAAGAGAAATAAGAGTGAAGTTGATGCCAACAATGTGCAGTTTTATGTTGCATGACACAGCCAGTCACTTGACTCTATTAGGGACGTTCATGCAGACAACGAACAGAACAGGCGCAAATCTACTGAAAGAACATGAATTAAATGTCTATCACAATTTGAAATTGTTAAGGGAACCACGTATATAATATTCTGCATAAGAGATTCCATTGAAATTATATTCCCGGTGAACAAGCTAGTCGCCGAAGATGGCTAGTACACAATGAATACGAAAAACATAGAATGCGACACATTCTAAATATCCCTAGCTCATTCCAAAAAGCGCACATCACTATAATTAAAATATTTTGTCTATTATTGAAGTATATTGAGTAAATAAATGTTTCATATTTAACAAATGTTAAAAAAAATGTTTCATAGTTTTCAAATGTTTATAGCACAGGTCACATGAGTTAGATGAAGTTTGCCCAAGTGACAGCTTCTCTTGTGACTCAAAATTTTCTTGTCACTCAAATTTTGAAACAAAAAACTGTGTTTAACATAAAATGACTACGTTTTCATTGAAGTCTTTTAAAACGTCCTATTCAATGATATCTCATTCATCGCTTAGTTGAGAAAAAGGGATGTTGACAAAGAGAGATAAATAATATAAAGGATAAAATTAAAATTACTGATTTCAAAGCATCTGAAATATCAACTAAGAAAAACCAATTAAGCTAATTAAAATTTTGTAATAAAACACATGCATTATTAAGAAAAATGGAGTAACAATTATTAAAAGTATGCAAAATTATTATTTATTTTAAAAGTAATAACTGATAATAAATATAGCGCAAGCCTTCTTTCTATACACTCAATCAATAATTCCATATCAATCCTAATAATCTCAGCCATTTTTAGAGCTAAATTATTTTAAGAATAGCGCACGCTTGTTTAAAACGCCGTTAAATAAAGCTTCGCGCCAATTTCTGAGCTCGCTTTGTGACCTTCACCCCTTGAATGAACAGAACACAGAAACTATTTAGTTGAATGTATGTGCGCTCCAGTAGAAACCCATGTACTTTATGATAGTTGTGCGATTCTTTAATCAAAAGACGATCGTTGTGGTTTTACGAAAGTTTAGTTGCCGAACTATAAAGTTGCATGTATGTGCATAGCCTTAGACTCCAGAATAAACGGAAAGTTCTAATTTCTACTGAAGTTTGCATATCAGAGATTTCGCATAAGCAAGCATTAAAATTAACAAACTCAATTAATTAGTCGCGATAGATATACTGGTAATTATTTGCAAGATTCAAACACAGGCTACGCGAAAAAGCAACTCGTACCGGCAAACTAGACGTTCATAGAATTATCTTCCGCACTTTGTAATAACGTTTGCTTTCACATTCAAATTTAATATAGCGTCACAGAAACGGTTAAAATTTCGTACATGAATTATAAGAATATAAACCCATCATTAAAACAAATCAGAAACAATAAATCAATTCGGACATTCCGACACCGAAATGATGTAACCTGCGATGTATAGTAGCCAATATTTAAAGAAATCAAGGTGCATCGCATATTTAACTCAAATTAACTACACTAAAGATCTGAAAACCCGTTCTGCCTAATCTTCAAAAATAGACACTTACCAATAAGAAGAAAAATTTTCGTTCTCGTGTTTTACGAGAGAAGACACCATTACGACAAATGCGAGTACGTAAAGCAGCCAACTTTGAGCGCAAAAGGAGGAGGAAAACCCCACAAACATGTAAACTACATTGGACTCGGAAATACTCAAGAGACTAAGCGTCGTCTGTTTTCACTATTTTAAAATATCCCGAATATTTACCAACCAATCAAATCTCAATCAATTTTTGTTTCATGTGATCGTCTGGAGTACATTTGCATAAAACTAATATGTTTCTATCTGCCTTCGGGCTGCGGTGGTAAATTCAATTACTGCGGTGGTGCAATTAGTAAATTCAATTACCACACAATTTTGCGAAAATAGCTGCTAACACATAGGAATAGCAAAATTAAAGAAGACATTTCTCTGTTAAGAATAACAAGATATGAAATTTATAATTAATATTTTGAATAGTTTAAAACCCGCTTAAGCTTATTAATGTTTCGAAAATCAAATTCTTTACGTGTTTCGATTATTATGTTCGTATTGGGTTTCGGAAACATTTTATCTAGATTAATAATAATCTATACAAGTTGATATTTTACTTATTTTCAAATACCAATCGAAACCTAAATACCTATACTTGCATGATTATGACGAACCAAGTATTTCCTCGTTCTTCAAGAATAATCTCGATATATTATATAACTAGGACGAATTCATAGAATATAAAACAATTACCAACATTCAAGGCATTTTGAAAAGTAATAGCCTTCATTTTCATTTTATGTTTTTCGCGCTTTAGCATCTTTTAAGAATTTTATAATAGAATCTAATATTGTACATTAATCTCATAAGCATTGAAGTCAGAAGGAGAACGATGAACGGAATAGTGTACTCCTGCAAGGAACTGAATTGTAAAAGTAGGGGACAGTTGGAGATTTAGAATGAGACGAGGTTTTGATTTACGATACTCTAATACAAGTTTGAATTGCATGACGAATCTGCTTTTTAATGAAAAATTCAATTACTTGACGAATTTACTTAAATCAATTTCTCACTTAATATGAAGGTTTTATAAACAGTTATTTTTAGGCTGGTTTAGAAATATTTTATTAAATATAGAGGACATTAAAATAAATTGCAAGCCTCATCTTAGTAAATACAAAAATTTATAGACATGCAAATTAATAAGAGTTATAGCGAGAGTTCATATTACGGATTTTAAGCCATCATACTACACGCCGATTAATATCAATAAAATGCCACAAAATTGATTATATCCCCAATTCCAGTTTTAAAAATTAATCTGACCGCGTGACATATCGCATTTATCACTTTATATGTCAAGAGTCTTGAAGATACAAAATCTTGAACGAAATAAGAATAAGATTAATATCCCAAGCAATCTCCGTAGAAATTTAAACTTTAATGCAACTAATAATCTCCGAATATCTCACTTAAATAGATCGGAATTTTATGATGTATACTTTTTGTAAAGTTGTACGTCAGTCGAGCTAGGAATTAATATCAGACACTAGCTTTACCCTTTTCCGACACTGCCTTCTAACTAGCCGAACTAGTTGTTTTATTAAAAGTCACGACGTCAGCTCTATTTCTACTCTGCCATTTTTGGTTACACAAAGGCTTGCGATACTTGGGAAAGTTGTTCCCAAATTTTTGCAACTTCTGAAAGGGCGCCAGAACCGGGTAAACCACTTCACCGATATTCTGTTTACCCTTGTGTAGAAATTGCAGCCTAGTAGGCTTTTGAGCATGCATAACGGGGAGCGCATAATGCCAAAGAGCCGATGAAATGAACAGCCTCCAAGAAAACAGAAAGGTGAAAATTTCCAAAAGGGTGACGCTCAAAGATCAAATTACGGCATCTAACGGATGAAAGTTTAGTTCTCTGGAAATTCCTTTACTGATCTGTCTAATGAATAACGGGGATTAAAGAATCAATCTATCGCCTGCGGTTTTTACGAGATTCAAGCACTAAAGTGGACTGTGGTCATACGAGTCGCCTAAAATCATGAAAGGAGGTGAAAATTAGTCATTTATGCCCTCAATAACAACATTTCGTGGTAAAGAAATACAGCTGGTAAATATGGAGTCAATACTTTACAATACTGGTTTACAAACTGTACCGCTAAGCATAAAATAGATAGTCGAACTCGCGCTCGAGATTCGAACCATCTAATTAGATGACTCCATCTCCTTTACACTCCGAAAGATAAAAAGCATAATTATAAACATGCGAGTATAAGGATTGATTTAGCGCTTTACGAATATAAATATTTATCAATTTGTTTCGATTTCTTAAATTTAACTCGCGTGTTTTTTCCATTATATGACATTTATAATAAGCGCTATCCAACAAGAACGTGCAAAAGATGCATCATTCAGAGTGTCAAGTCCGACTCGACACGGAAGCGCAAAAAGGGTCAATTTAAGGAGTTGTCATCCGATTCGATAGCATGGACAAATCGTATTTGATCGCCGTATGAAGTGCATTTCATTCATATGGTGATCAATGTGTTAACAAAAGAGCAAGATGTTTCGGGTTTACGTGTGCGGCTGGACGTTACATTCCAGGCGTTATGAAGACTATTCCAGCTTTCCCATTTACCCTTTGGATTCCTTTTTCTCGAATCCACGTTAGGCAAGGTTTCAATACAGCCGGATGGATCCGGAGCACCTAAGGGGTCTATCCTGGTACCCCCGGTTGGGTTGGGGTTGTTAACGGCCGGGAGAAGTGACGTCTCCCAACCCAACCGGGGGTACCAGAATAGACCCCTAAAGCACATCAAGTCAGAAATGCAAGCATTCGTTGAAGTCTGGATTCAGAATATTCAACACAATTTGGGAATGTAGTGCGATAAGCCGATTTTGAATGTGCAAGTCGCTAGGATTTGTAACATCGAAACTAGAGGGAAACATGGTTTAATATTGTAGTTTTATACTCGGTATGAATACATTTCGTTTATTGTTTCAACATTGTGACCCACGTGGTGCATTAAGACAACTGAAAATTTCGCTTTACGTTGATGCGAAAAACTGCACAAACTCTTGCATTTGATGAATGCACTACAAAATAAGATTGTGAAACAACTTTAAGAACAAGATCGACATAAAATCACGCGAGAATTCGAGATTCAATGGACGAGTTTTCTGGTTTGTTTACTTGCATTAAAAACCTCGACCATCCGCTTGCAGGTTGGACTTCCGCTTTGAAGATCCATCGACACACCAGAAATACGCATTACAGGCATGTAAACAAACCACGAAAATATCTGATAATTTTTTTTGAAAGCATGTGCCTGCACAGATAAATTTTTCCCAAATCACTAAATATCGATATTTAACTTCTCAACAGATAACAAAATTCGCTCAAAAGTATCGTTAATATCAGAGATCTAGTAACAGCTGCATCATCGGCTACCTATACAAAGAAAAGGAAATTTGGGGCCCGTCTGTACCTCCCATTTCCGAGCCTAACAAGAGAATTCCAATGCCGCCTCTGGTCTTTTTTAAACCTTGGTAGACGCCTTGTAGGAGTACACAAGAGGGAAGGCCATTTCAAGGAACATTTATTGACCCTTAATGCAGAACCCCGAAGGTGGCCCCTTCGCATGATCACTAGGAGACTAACCGCTTGATACTTTATACACTGGAGACCAACAATGCACATTTGTCTAAAGGGTCGCCAAGCACGGCCAACAAGGAGTTAGATTCTCATTGACGGCAAAGAGTAGCGACGGCTTCTTACTCAGACCCTCACTTGTCATCGATAGAGAAAAGCCAAGAGGAGAGTACACCAGTAAAGATACCAGATTACTAGGGTACTTTGGTGTCGCGATGCACTTTACAACCAAGCAAGTTCCCCTAAAAGTAATGCGATAGAAATATTTCCGTAACTTTTAGCAAGCCAAGGCCGGCACTGCATTTGTTTTAACTTATGAAAAGTTAATAAGTGAATGCTTCCCGTTTCTTTAAGTTTCATTTTCCACAGCATTAGTTTAACAATTGTAGAGTCATGGGAGACAAAGTGGAACTGAAAATTTAACCAATTTCACCGAAGTTTTAAATATTGAATTCTACTTTCCGTTACGAGTATTTCGAAGAATATTTAAATACACTTTAGCATAACGACTGTTCGGACGATCACTTTAAAAACTTCCTAGTCATTAGTTTTTGCAAAATTTAAAACTCGACAGACAATTATAGTCCGTAATCCAGCTTGCTTTCAATTCTTTTACGCACTTGTACTTTTAATAAGCCAGTAAGGCTCAAGAAGCATCAAAAACGCGTTATTCCTGTTCAGAAAAATCGACAGCAAACATGGATTTGTTAAAAAAGAACAAATAAAAACTCCAATTCTGACGAATTAAATTTATTTATGAAAACGTTTACCTCATTTTGACAATATACATTTAAAACTTGAAGTACATAATATTACACACAAAAGGAAATAAGGTTTCAATTATACTAAGTACAAGCTTAAAACTCCAATCGCAATATTTTCAATAGCATGTTAAGACCAGCTTTTATTAATAAACAATGTTAACTAATCACACCATGTAATTTGTTATCTAAAGCTTGTATGCAAAGCATCCGTTGCGCAAGTCCTAATTATCAAACACAATAAATTCTTAATTTAAACAAAAATACGGTGCCAGCATACACCGATACTTAAATTATAAACATATACAAAACTAGAAAATCATTAGGCAAAAGTAGCAACATTAACATGAATATATCCTTTTCCAAAAAACTTGGAATATAATAAAATGACAATTTAGCAAAGAAATTTTAGGCAAGAAACTGTTCAGAGTGTAAGGAGTACAGGAAAATCTTAAGAGATTCTCAAAGTTTGTTGCAAATAAATGGGTATTAGCGAGATATACAAGTGTTTATGCACAAGTTTAAGAAATCAAGTTTAAACAGAAAATCTTCCCTTAACTGTTACAATGATAAACGTATACATAAAACAGACTGAAGATTTGTCTTTAAGAGCTTATGAATTCATGAATTAACAAGGCAAATTGACCAAAGCCGTAAAAATAACATACCAAAAAATGCCAACAAAACTATTACCAATATTTGGAACACATGCATAATGTAGAAATAAGCAATACGAAATGCTTCAATAGCCATACACTCGCGAGGTTACCAATTAAACAATGCAGATAGTTTAAAAAGCATATACTAGCAATAGAAACATTAAATTTACAATGCAACACTCGGTTTAACTAGTTAGGAAAGGCTGGACGATGTATTTTAAATAAAAAATGTTCAATTGCTCAGTTTTTACTTTGAAGTTAAAACTGAAATTTATCACGGAAGATAGCCTTGGCTTCTTAAAGTAAACTAGTAACTACATGGGTTAACTAGAGTTCTATGCTGAGGACCGAGCGAGAATTGGGAATTTGAGACTATGGTCTAAGCAAGACAAAATTTATCGATAAAAAGTTTGGTCCTGTATTTCAAGGGATATCATTTATTCAAATGCCAACTTGGAATCTCCAGATGTTGAATGTTAAATTAGAGTGGCAAAAGTTCAGTTTGCTGGATACGAAACTGCATTTTGCGGAAGAATGTTCAGTTTTCATTAAAATGGAAATTTCTAAAAGGAACCTGCATCCAAAGAATGCTTGTAAACCGACTATTATCTTTGATAATTAAAGCCAATAGTGCGTGGTTTGAGGGCTTATGGCGCAAGGGCCAGACAAGATAGTACTTGTGGATACCAACCACTAGTTTTGTAGCGATATTAACAAAAATGGGAAGAAAACTAGCATAAGGAAACAATACGTTAACTATGAAAATGCCTGCCAAGACTCCGACTCTAAGCACGTGATGTAGTTTACCTTGTAAATTTCAATAGTTAATTGCATTCAAAGCTTAAGATCCATTAATGAATGTGCAACAATGTGGAAAAGCGTCAGACTTTCTATGCAGTTTAAGAGAGCAAGTATATTACGTAGTTTCTTTAAATGGAAAAGGGAACAATCCAATTTCCGTACCGCCTATTTTACACTACTTCAAAATCGGTTCGTATTCGATGAAAAAAAGCTTCATTTCCGAGTTTAAGACAACAGCAAAATGGAATTTTTACCTAGAGCTTAAATTACTAGCAAGTCTAAGGTATAATTAAGCACTACTAAACGATATTGTTATATTGAGTGGTACTGAACTTTAATTTAGACAAACATTGAAGTAAACATTTCTTGGAAGCCAATATGCATCGTATTCGCTTTCAAGACTTCGCGATCTTTACTCAATATAAGCTTACCTATTTGCCCGTAGTGTTTAAATTCCAAGACATTTTTATCTCGATGGTGATCAAGCATCTAGTTTAAAAATGTCATCAGGAATTTTGAAGACTGTCAGTTAGCTGGCTAGCACAGCTATTGACAATCGTGCTTCAGAAGCTGTATTAAATTCAAAACGTTAGCCAAGACTGGTTTCTGAATGCGTTCTAGCGAAACGATTCACGATAAAAATTTTAAATACCATTTAATTTCCTTGACAAGCATCAAATTAGCTTTAATTTCGCAATTTAAACAATATTTAAATTTAATCATAAAAGAGACGGATGACAAAAGTTTCGACTGCCAACATCAGACGTTTCCGGCATCTACTGGAATAGTAAATTAAAATTCAATTAGTTTTGTCGAGTTCGCGAAAGGTTATAGAAAACTATACGAGCCATTATTTGGTCTACAATTCAGTACTACTCGGAAAGCAAACAGAATTATGCTATAGCAGTATATTTTTAACAGAATTACACAAGTTCACGCAACCTTTGCTTGCGGGAAGTTGCATACGAATTACCCATTTCTTTATCTTGGGCAAAATTTAAGTAACAATTTTATTTTTAACTGTATAAATAGGAGTCAATTGCTTATGGTACATCTGACAATTATAAATTTATACAAAGGCAATGTATTTAGCTACATACGACGGAAACATTGTCAGGCTGCAACATCTTTGTAAAGCGCAAAATGCTGTCCTATAGATTAAGCTTAACCTATAAATTAAGCTTACGAAGTATTCAATAGAGAGCTTAGTTTTACGGGCATCGGTTCGATAAAGAGACTAGAAATTTAAACTCGTATCTGCAGAATCTAAACGCAAGTTATGCAACTGTGCCAAATTGTTCACGAAGTAAAACAAGTTCACACACGAAGTCGAATTTTTAGTTTTCATCTAGAATTTGCAACCAAATATTATAGTTTTGAAATGCCGAGACTTCATACCTCACCGACTGGATTTAAAAGTCGTAGCAAAATTAAATCACAACTACTACAGAAACTACAAAAATGCATCATGTTCATTTTTGGGAGTTGCTGACCCTTACATTTTTAATGCGCACCAGTTGACGTATTTTTTATGTATGTCTAAAAAATTAATAATTTAAAAGATGGCAAAAACCTTCAGCCAGTCTGAAAAATCTCAACTTTAAAATTGGCAACTAATGTCTGTTCTTTCATTTGCATTTCGACTAGACCCAGATTGAATTCATTGAAAAATAGCGCCGCAATATTAAGAAAATACAAACAGGAAGTCTTAAAATCCCTCCAGTTCCATCTCGCAAATGTGAAGCTGAAAACTCTCGTTATTGTTGGCATCTAAGCATTGATATTAGAATTAAAAGTTCTACGGTGTCATTAAAGAATTCTATTCTACAAAAACCCTTAAGAATAGGCACTCGGTTCTAAGTATTCTGAAGAGGAAGGGATTAAAATACGCGTTTCCAGATTACAGAGGAAATATAATCGAACGTTCTTGTATCCTCAATTTTTGTCTTTAAAAATCAGATCGAGTTTCAAAGAGTATCTCAGAATAGAAACTGCTAATGAAGTTCTAAAACTGTGGGAGGTTGGATCGAACAAGTTCCTACGCGTGTACTGCTGTCGAAACTTTCCGATCGTGATGTTGGCCAAGCATCAAGATCAAGACGTTTCGATTGTTAGAGGGAAGAAGCGACCCCGCTGCTCGCTGGCACAGCAACTGGACGCCTTCAGTTAAAGAGGTAAGAAATAAGCGTATCGAAATTATCAAGATAGGGCAAGTTAGAAATTCAAGTATACAAGACAAGTTCAAAAGTCAATTTCGTTAAAAAATTTGGTTTTATTTCAAAGACATTGCTATGTTCCATTAAAAGAAATAGGGTCACATTGAGAATTCAGTTCAAGATGGATTGTTCAGCTTACACATTCGAGATGGTAATCTTCAGAAACATGCCATTTTAAAGACTGAGCGAGTCATTGCGATTTTCAAGATTTGATTGTTAACTTTCTTCGATTCTAACGATATTGTTCTCGCAGGTTTGTCCGAATTCATTGTTTAAATGGATTTAAAGGTTAAAGAAATTATATTAAGAAACTTCGTAGGCAGAACTTTGAAATAAGATTTTAAATTTCCCCAATACTTCAGATCGTCCAAGGGTAAAATCCTTTCAATAAGATTTTGGAAAGTCACGCAATTCCAATAACAGCAGCAAAAGATGAAAATCTCGTCTAATAAAGTTGAATTTAAGTTCACCAATTTAACGTTTATCAAGACTGCGACTGACAACTTTTCCCATTGACACCGAATCCGTTATACAGGATTGGTTTGGTACTATTATTCAAAGTTTAAAGGACAAACAGATGTGCATTTCACTTGCATTTAAATAGTGCATTGCAGCAGCAAATTTTATTGATCGATTAGAATGAAAGAAAATGAACGATTTTTATTTTTCCAAATTAGTAACTGGACACTCGCTTACAATTTGAGGGTTGGGACAGTTTATCCGGAATGTTGGACACTACCTTTTGGTTCGAGTGGACCTGAATAGAACTATGCATGGTAAGTAAAGTATGCATTGCCCCTACTGCGTTAGCAGTGGCAGACGTACCACTAATGAAAGATGCAGTTACAACTGGCAGTCAATGGCATTTAAATTTTCCAAGCAATAAAATCGATTTCTTTAGAATTTAAGATTTGTGTCAACTCCAAACACTGTTACACCACAAGTCGGGCCCAATCATAAACATTCAAATAATTCGAGATTAAGCCATTTATAATTAGGCAACACTACTGGGTACTTAAGAGTAAAAGAATCCGCACAGAAATAAAATCTTAAACATCAGATGGGTTTCAATTTTTAAATTTATCGTAGCAGCCTGATTTCCAGTAGTACTAGAATTCCAATGTTTGCTGTAGTTCAGCAATGACTTGCTTTAAGTTTAAAACGCATTAAGAATCCGAGGGAAGGTAAATTTCTCGCTTTCCTCGCATAGAGCTCTAGATCGATTTCCAAAGTGTGAATTTTGGTCTTAATTTACTCGGAATGAAAATCGAGTTTATTGTGGATGCGGAAAATTCTAGAGACATTTCTTAAAGATTAATCTTCATTACTAGTGAATGAGAATTTTAAGCCATTAAGTGAAGTTCTACTTGGAACTTTTGTTAACCGCCATTTAATATTTAGTTTTATTGAAAGAACTATTTGTATAGAAGTTTCTGCGATAGCTTAAAACTATCTTGACAAACATACACCGTTCAGCCTTTGAGAAGTTTATGCACCAACTTTTGATTAGAAATAAATACGAAGCAAGTAGTACAATTGCAAGAAGGCTACCTTTTAGCTCGAAAGAACAGTTTAGTGAAAACATTTCATTACCAACACCAAGAAAATATAGTTTTGAATATAAATTCTTTGTTGTAGATTAGACACTTGGCATCTTTCTTCGTTACAGAAATGGTCCAAGACTCGAATGACAGCGATACAGTTTGAGAACTACACAAAGTCAATATAGAAAATAGTCAGGTATGCTTATATCTAGTCTATAATCCTACAAAAAGGATAAAGGAGATAAATTGTAGGGGAACCTCAAAATCCGATGGAAATTTAAAATGTATTAAAACAAGTCATTTGAAGACAACCTAGTTCTAAACAAATTACGCGATGCAAATTTTGAGGCAGATTATTCAGTGTCAAGAAAAGATGAATTCGAATTTTGAAAATTCGAGTGCATCATTTAACTAAAAGAAGTCTCATGCAAAGAAATTAAACTACGAGTCTTAAACTTTATTTTAAATTCACTTATAAGTTTCCGAAATATTTAAAATATTTCGTACCAATAATAGACCAACAGAAATTTCAAATGAAACGGACGATTCCAAGAATTTCGTACAAATTTTTACGATATTGAAAGCAAGTTTAATCCTACGCAATTGTTTGGATTCACGATTTGTGAATTGGGCCATTAAGTTTTTCCTTTGAAATTCAAGCCAACGGTTGTTCCATATCAAGAATTCCGTAGTTCAAAGTTTATCTCGTAATTTCTTTCCTAGAATATTTAGGACTGCATCGAGTTGAGACTTGTTTAGGTTTAAACTTTAATAAAGTTGATATTCGAGGAGAGGCGCGGTTATAAGTACAGCTAGCTCTCATTCACTATCGCAGCTCGAGAGTTAGTTCAATTTGATGATAATCACTGAAGCAACAATATACGACACTAACCCGAATTAGAGGCGAGAAAATAACGCATCTCTTTCTCCAATATTTGAGAAATTGCACACGAAGTATACCTTGCACGCGAAATTTGGGATTTGCAAATACTAAATTTAGAAGAATCGCTCCATTAAATAATTGGGTATTTAAGCCTAATCAAAATGCATCAGTTAGAATCTCGAAAATTCCAAGTTTATTTCTCATTTTTAAATTTCCTCAAACCATCACTAGAGCACCATAGACGGAATAAGCATGCAGTAATGCTAAAATCATGACATTACTTGGCATAGGATTAATTCGAAGTATCCAAATGCGAGTCGTCACTAAGCATCGAATTTTCGATAGACTTAAATATAGGAAAATTCTGGAATTTAGAGAATTAAATTTTAACGTTTAATGTTTTAAGATCACGCTTAAACATTCTCCAGATAAAGGTGCAATAATGCATCTTTTGCAAGTAATTTGGCTCAACTAGCGCCCTATGCAGTCTTGCCATACCATTTTAATACTAGCTTTGGTAAAAATAACACGTCAGCCTACGATCTTCGGCGTGTATAAAATTTCGGGTAATCTGCTCACAGCACTAGTTTTAATTTCCCAACAAAAGATGCCAATGCTTGAAGCACAAGTTACAGTGTACATGTCAACAGTCCCTCTCCCTTAGCATGAATAATTCAATACACCGTTTTGTTCAATAAATCCCACTCAATCATTCAACTTATGTAGCGATTACCCATAGAATTCTCAATTTCTTTTTCCAATACTGCTGCTACCCCGTTAACACGTTAAGTACCAGTTCCCTGGGGACCGACACTTTCCGTTTAGACTGTCGGTCCCACGATGTCTAAACGGAAAGTCAACAGGGGCCAGTATATTACTTGACGTGTTAACCTCGATTCTCTCCCCGAAGTCCTACATGATCGAGTCATTCCCAAGAACCTGTTCATTGCAACTTGTACTGGTAACATTGGCAATCAAGATTTTGATGGGTATGCAAGTTTTATACTAACCAAATTACCGTAGTATTCTACGAATTTTAACGTTCCTTTCAATACCGTATACTTTTCGTACATTTGCGGTTTAATACGATTCGTATATATACGATTGAACGGAAGCAAGATCTACGATTAGATTCCGATGGCACAAATGTTATGTAAATATCGCGAAACGAAAGTTCTTTAATACGGATTCCAATCATTTTACGAAAGCACCTGTATGCAAACTTGTTTTAAAGATGCTATCGAACGAGATGGTTTGAGGAAAATATACTTTAACCGACCTCACGCAGTCGAGATAAAAATTTTGAAACCTTATATCGTCAGATTTATCAAGTTAGGCTTGGCGTTAAAGAAAGCCAAAAAATTGTCTCCACAAAATGGATAAAGTCGAGATTGAAGCTTGGTAACAAGTACAGATTTAAATTATAAAAGATAATGCGCCTTGCATTTACTTTTTAAAAGGAAACCTTTCCATGTAAAATATTTATATTTATTATTTTTAAGCAAACAACGAGAAAGATTTGATTAAAAGATTGAATTTACACGCGATATAGAAGCAATGGATATATTCATTAAGATAAGAATTTTGTTGCATCCATTTTGGTTTTTGCCGAGTTTTGAACCCTTGCGTCTTGTGTAATTTTCTGTCGCCCATGAAGGTATTGGGCAATTTACCACTCTTTAGACTTATTCTATACTTCAAAGGTCGAGGAACTTGGGTAGTTCATAAATTCATTCGTTTGAAGTGTACAGAAGTGATTTTGGTAAACAGAAATAAAACAAAACGATTCAAACATTAATGAACTCATTGGCGAGCGAGCCATTATAGGAAAACTAGAGGGAAGGGAGTTTTATCCTTGGCGTCGATTTGTAAACCGGCGTTTTCCAAGCAGTGCGACTATTATCCGATATGCCTATCGGTGTTTGCAATTACTATTCCAGAAAGTGCATCCAACTTTAAAACTGGTCGTAACATATTGAGGGAACGCAAGATGGAAACTCATTCGAGGGTTCTTTAATAACGGAACATGCGAGATGGTTACCGAAATTTAACATTTGAAAAACTACTTCAAGATTAAGCCCTACACGCAGCTTCAGCAAGCCAGGATGCACCAATGTCTAACGTGTAAAAAGCGCATCACTTCCAGTAGTTTCGTCCGTTTCAATTGAAATAAAATTCCTTACGCCTTTAGAAGATTTAGGTGAGAACATTTCCGATTTTTCAGCTTAAAATTGATCTCATTGAGGTTCCCCCAATATAAATGATAAATCAGTTATGATAACAAGTTAAGGAACATTAAGGTTGCTTTAGTAAATGCTTTTCTTGAATTATGCATGTAGAAAAAGAGCAACTTGTGTTATGCTAAATGCTTAAACCTCGCGAGCATAACAAATTTAACTACATGAACATAATCAAATCATTAGTTACAATAAGTCGTACTTAAAATGCGTGTTTTACGATTCGCTTGAAGAGTCATTGAAAACCAAAGCATTTCAGCGTTCCAGTCCTGTTGGCCGAGAGTCCATTGCAGAACGGCGAAGATCCGAAAATGGTGGCTATGCTGATATTAAGGGAGAATCCAGTCTAGCATCCAAGAATGAACCACGCTCGATGAAAAAGATCCTTGGAGGCCTGAAAGAGTCAATTTGATAAATGCAGAGACATACGCATAAACAAAGTACTTTGCCATCTTCAAATATCCAAGACTAATCATTGATAAATTTCATGTAAATTAAGAGATAACGATATATTAAATTCTCACGAAATCAGTTCAGTGCTTTATCCCTTTTAGTGCCGACCGAAAGTATCGTACCTATGCGAAGAATGCCGGACCAATTTGACGAATTTGCCAAGGTTTGGGAAAAGCTCCAAAATATGTTTAGAAAATTCAAGGAGCATATTATGAAGTAAAGAGAATAAATCAATGCCAACTGCATTTCAATAATTGTTGAAAATCTTACGAATATAAACATAATTGATAACGGAAAATCTAATATTGAAACCATTTATGAAGTCGTAAATTTTCAGATGGCTCTCGCGATACGAGTAGCAAGGCGCCATCACTACGCAGCGATATATCGCCGTTGGCACTTATCGCAAAGCGTTGCGAGCGACGATATATCGTCGTTCGGCACCAAAAGGGTCAATTCGCAGAAATCTTAGGACTCCAACTCTTTTTCAGATAGAATGAAAAAAATTTAGTGCAATAGCAATTCAAAGATAAAATGAGCGATTAAAAGCGCCATCGATTCCACGAGTTAAATGTTACACAGAATTATAAATAAGACAAGAATCATTAAAGCACATACGATAGCATTATATAGTTTCAGCTTTTCCCATTGGTGAATTCGTTGAAGAAAAATACTTTTACAGTCGTCGGGACTATTTAAAATATATTCGTGTTTTTGGTTTCTTACGCAAGAGTTCTGGCTATATGAAGTCAAAACAAGGATAAAATCAAGATTTACGCGCCATAATTAACGCTCTATAGTGAAACAATTCTCGAGCGTAACGAGTAGTCAAGATTAATTTAAATTTACACATGGTTATCTTACAAAATATTAACAGTATTGGCTAGCATTCTTTCCAAATATGCCAACATTAACTTTTGTACTTTCGAATTGACACCGAAGTGCGCCGTTGTGCACATTACAAAACCTTATGCAACTCCGTGTCCGAGCCGAATGCCACGAAGGATCTTTTCAAATTGGCACTTCTAAATACGAAAAGTTACGTACTAAAAGTTAATATATACGACTCGTAGTGATGCAAATATAGAAACCCTGTTGAAAAGTAAGCATTTTTCCGAATATGGCAAAGAGTTTTCAAATCAATCCAATACAATAGTTTGAAATTGCTTTAAAATCATTTTGAAACCTATGAATTTAAGAATTTGTACGACAATAAAACGTCAGGTTTCAAAGTTGCATCTATTTGAGTATTAGTGTTTCACAGAATTGCATCGTTTTCTTCGAGACTCGATATATTAAACACTTTCCATTTTACATCTTTATGCATTCGTACGAATTGCAAATTGAATTTTGAATTTTAAAGACTACATATCGAATTCTGTAATATTTATGAACATAAATTTTAATCTGGCAGAAATACTACAGATCACGGGACTACAGTGCAGAGTTCTGTGCAGGAGAACACTGTCGTTTAGTTATATATAAAGTGTTCGCAATTATCGGTAGTGAACTAATCACCAATAAGTAGCTAACCCACGAAGTCTCAACTCTACGCTTACTTTTTGTGCTAGGCGTGCGTAAACCATCGATCTTTAATCTCAATCAAACAATAAGACTAAAATAAGTTATCTATAAAGAATTTGGGAGAACTTTATACCTCTTGCACACAAATCGATAGGCGAGTTCATCCAAACCTTTATGCTTGGTGTCAATCGAAGGTTTTCCGTGTACATCAAGCAAGACTATTCAGATGTCACTTTTAATCATGGAAAAATAGCCTATAGTTTCCCGAGGTGGACAGCAATCATTAAACTCGCTGTCATCTCGTGCCGTTTTCCCTTTAGACATCTGGATTTAAACCAATTATACCATCAAAAACCAGCACTTTCGGAAACATTTCTTCTGAAAGCCTGCTGAATACAAACTGTAGATTCAAGCTTTCCACCCTAACAAAGATTTCACCGACATGCAAAAAGCAAACGATTGAAAGTTGATGATGGTCGCCACGAAGCCCTCACCACCACGAGACAACGGGGGGGGGGGGGGACAAGCGACACGGAGCTTCTGCAGTGAGCAACAGAAAAGGCTATTGCCTTTTCTATGTGGTATGAAGATTCCAGGTCAACTGCTATAGTCGGTCTCGCCAAAGTAGCCATCCGGACTGAAACCTCAAAGGGCTTTCTTCACTCCTTGCCCAATAGAAGACTCTACGAATCGAGTGACGCTAGTCACACAATACCTTTTCAGAGCTCCTAATCAACGAGAGATGGATGTCCCTTCTCGGTTGAACCGGGACAAGACGATCCATAGCCTAGACTGTTAATAGCCAAGATTGTCGATGTCATAAATCATTCGCTTCGGAAGAGACTGGGAAGGAAGTCTCCTCACTTGCGGACGTCATCGACTTACGTAAATAAGCCAGCCACCAAGAGAGGAAAGGAACGTTATCGTATTCTTAGCCAATCCTCACGTTTTGGGCGGACCTTGTTTCTGAGAAAACGAGGATTTAAAATGCGGCGAGGGAGAAAAGGTGCTTTGATCGTTCGATCATCTCGTGATCAGATTCCGATCTTAGGATCGTGTACCAGCGTTTGATCTTCGGATCGGTTTTCGAGCAACTGGGTCCCGTGCGACACGTTGTGAAGCTGGGAGAAGAGTCGTTCGAATCCTGACGGAACGTCATCTTTACAGCCGTTTAGCCATTTCCCCCGAGAGAGTAGCTCTGGCATCTGAACTGCACGATTTTTATTTCAAAATGAGCGGACGCTCATGAGGACTTGATGAACGTTACCCTATAGACTAAGTACAGCCGTTGCTCTGAGCGACTAATTTCTACTTGCTGATTAATGCAGAGGCCGTCTTAACACCATCCTTTAATTACAACCACGTCTATGCTATCTGGTCAACATCTGTACATAGATTCATTACCTTATTTTTGTTAAACCATAGTTAACCAAGAACTTTCTTGTGATTTCAAGTAAAATTAATTATAAGCGATACTAGTCTAGTTGATGATTTTCGCTACTCTTTGTTCCAAGACGTTACAGGTACTTATTACAGGCATATCCAAGCAGAAAAGGTAGAACCTCACAAAGGCACAAAGCCAAGACTTCGATTCAAGGTTTGGAACATGATCAAGATTATGAACCACTCATGAAAATGCATCTCAAGTGCGTTATGTAGTCAATGTAATTGTATAAAACTTACCATTGAAACTTTGCACTCAGTCGCGGGAAGAACTGGTTTTAAAGCTCCAAGGATGGTCGCCTCTCTAGTCTGCGATTGCATTTTCCACTTTAATCAACGACTGTTCGATCGCAGACAGAAAACCTATAAAGAAAGTTATTCAAGATTAAGTATCAACAGGACGCAAAATCTCTGCATCATTAACTATATGACATAGTATAAGTGCATTAACATTCGCAATTTAAGGCAAGCGTATCAAACCTAGAAGCTCATAGGAGTCCAATAAGGCCTCAGTCCAAGTAGAAGGGGTTTATACAAACAGGTTAATGTCGAAGAGCATAATGGTGAAAAATCGGTTTCCAGAATTTCATTTCCGATAAAATCTTTTTATGCTACACAAAAGTCTCAAGATTAACCCTAGTCGAGTTGGGTATATCCCTCTTGTAACGAATCTTATTTCCTTTCATATGTCTCAGTAAATACTCTCGTAGATAGGCTCTTCTAAAAATTGAATGTCGGTTCTCGTTTCAAGATATTTGGAAATCCACAAATGTTTACAAATCCAAGCAATGCAATTTGCCATTAATTAATCTGAAAATAATCGCCGATATTACCATACATATATACATGCAGTGGTGGCCCGTGTGGCAATATTGAGGGGGTGCTGTACTACAACGATTCACAATTTACCGCTTATATTTGCCTTTCTTGATATACAAGTTACTTTGCTATAAAGCTTATTTCAGTTGTTACTCAACTCTAGAAAAGGGGCGTCTGACGGACGCCATGGGAATTTGGTTTCTGAGCGAGGTTCAAAGGTTTCTTTGGGGACCGTTTACTTCAACTCCGGAATGGCCCCTTTCCGTTTGTGGTTTCCCAATCAAGATCTAGGATGCGATGTGTGCGTTTTAATTATTGCTATAGTTTCCCAGACGCCACGTGATCCAACTCTTATATCTAGGTGAAATTGCAGCTTAATAAGTATTATTTACATAAGTAAATGACGTTTGGGATGTCAGACAAATGAATTCATGAAAGACTGCAGGGTAATGGTGCATGTTATAT
The DNA here is from genome assembly GCA_013235015.1 of Araneus ventricosus. Classification (NCBI taxonomy): domain Eukaryota; kingdom Metazoa; phylum Arthropoda; class Arachnida; order Araneae; family Araneidae; genus Araneus; species Araneus ventricosus. The sequence goes on along the minus strand of BGPR01000216.1, from coordinate 188,195 downwards.
AGCATTTTGAATAAAACCGGCTACCTTGAAGTATTTTATTTCATGTTCTCCAATAAAAATGGTATCCAGTGAAAACGGATAAAAGGTATGCAAATAAATTAATATTAAAAGGAGTAAGATGTCTACGATTATCGATGTGCAGAGTTGCATCTGCCAGAAGCTACGCGACCTACGATTCAACTTTCACAGGTGCGACCTTTCGAATTAAACGATTCGTAGAAAATTTAAGATCCAAATTAAATTTTAATTTCCATTTCTTTATACAACTATAAAAATTAACACAACCGAGGTTAATAGTGAAAATTCTACAAGATAGGGTGAAGATGCACCATAGGGAACTTCTCGCCGATTTACGCTAGAAGGTCTTTTGGCTTAAAGAAATAAGCATAATCGAGTGCCATTTATTAGTTAAAATCCGCCCTCGTTCCATTTACTGCGCAAAGAAAAGTCAATATCTGCGAGACTGCTAAATATTCTATCCAATCAAATCACTGACGTTGCATGCCACCTACTCTATCCATAGCTTGCATCAGAAAATATATTCTTTTTAATGATGAAAGAGTATTCCTATTAATAACAAGTTTGATTTTAAGTGTTGTATGGTACAAGAGTCCGTTTCTTGGCTATGCTATTAACTTCAGGAGTCACCAAGATAAGGATTATCTATTCATTCCATTATATTGGCTTAAAAGTATGCTTATACATCTTCAAATACAGTCTATATTCTGTCAGAATTTATTTGAAGTTATCCATCTTTTATTCAAATTAGATACGAGGACTTTAAATGGAATCGCGGAAGTTTTTAACTAGCCTTCATTAAAATTATTCACCACATCAAAGTGAAAATATATACAACAGTCATTCGGATAACAAAACCTTCCGATTTTAAGACAATGGACCTTATGCATGTGACGTCACATCCTCCGACACGTGACCTGCCGGCAGCAGCCATTGGTCAGTCTTAAATAGCCGACTCAGAACTGCTTTTATTTCTGAGTCACTTATAGGCTGATCGTTTTGTTTATTCCTCCACAGCTGTTTTTCTATACTCTCGAACCCAAACGGTGCATAAGGTCCATTGAATGCAATTTTAAATTGTGTCGTCAATTAACCTTCGTTCCCTTGTAATCCGAGCTTTTGGGAATTCCTACACACTCCAATAGAAGATCCGTTTAAAACTCCGCTTCTAACATCCATTGTTGCATCCATCTTTCCTTCGACTTTGAAACAAAGCCAGAAAGCTTGCATTCGGAGACTCCGCATGCGCACAAAACTATCTGTTCAGGCGGAAAGTGCAATCGCAAAAGCATTCTCTACAAAAAGGCGTGGGGCTCCGGATACTTTCGAGCAGGAAAAAAATTGGAACTGTTTCTTGCATTTTACAAAAACCCAAAATTTAAATACGACTCAAAAATGAATCCATTATTAAATTTATACACTGAAAAATGTTTTGGGCGACTCAGTTTCTCGATCCCTGTTCATTAGCCGCCTCTGCATGTACAATCGGGCATCTATTTTAGATAAACAAAATCCTGCTTGAAATTTTAAGTACCAAGATTTAATTTAAAGTTCTCCCCGTTCTCATGAAACTTTTTACCCAACCTAAAAAGGTAGATGAAAATACATTTGTTAAACTTTAATTTAATCTCGTATTTTTTATTGTAGATGTTTGGAAGAGCACATCAAAACACAATAAAAGTAAATGCAAAATACAAGAGCCATGTCATTCGCCTCTAAAAAGGGCGGATATATACCAAATACAGCAGAACTTTGCGATTATACTCGAGTTCACCAAGAATTCAGTAGCTTTAACAACTATCTTCAAGTTTCCAGAGATTCATTACAGAAAGATTGAGTGAAGACAAAATTTCTCACCTTTGGAAAAAGTATGTCATTCCATTGTGGGGACCTATTGCAGTAAACATGGCGTTTCAACTTTTTAACCTTCTTGGTGCATCTGGATCTCAATTTTCAATCACAGATTCATAATCGGTGGTGTCCGTTTTAAACTTGAGCAACTCTCTCGCTCTCTGACTTGATCTCGAAATTTCTGCAATAGAATAAAACGAGCGTTAGAAATATTTGCTATTAAAAATGTAAATGCATTAAATAAAATCTAGAGACAATTTTGTTAAATGCCGAAATTCAAAATAAACTTGAGCAGCTAGACTTTACAATCTGTGGTAGTTTCAATATACTTTTGCACTGGATTTCCACCGTCGAGGTCCATTTCGGTAGGAATAGTTTGTCGCAAGATGGAATAGTCTGAAAGCATTTCATTCAGGGCGTACGATTGAGAAAACGCGATGAGCTAGTTTCTCTCAATGCCTAACCAAAAACTAGAATCAAAACCAGATCGTACATCAATTTTTAATACAGTTTTGCAGAATTGCAAAGTCCTGGTGCAACACAGCATGCTGGAATACAATTCTATTCGAGAAACGAACGTGCGAGTTTCAGAATTTTCTACGACAAAAATATTCTTCTAGGGAATTTCCTCAACACCCAACATAATAAACATCCACGGAAACAAACAGAGTTTGAAGTTAATCACTTAAGTTTACAACAGCATTTACTATTTGATAAACCATCTTCATCCTCTGAACTTAAGCAATTTTTAGGTTTCCGCTTCGTATTTTAAAACCATTATTCGCTCCGAAACTATTCTTATTTTAGTTGCTTTTAAAAGATTTTAAGTTCTTGGTGTACCTAGAAAATGAATATCCATTATTCATCGACAAATGACAAATTTTACAACTCCAGTTACGGAACTTATTAATAAACAAGAAGCGCACGACTTTAAAAATGTTAATGCTGATTTTATAGACATTTCCGCATATAATAAGTGGTTTTATCGAATGATAAAGTCGAAAAATTATGTAATGTTCCTACTGTGGATGCAGATTAATGTGAAAGATTTAATTTTCATACAGTTATGCAATGAGGAACCAAATCAAATAGGGGAAAATTTTCGTAAAAATTTCCAATTTTCAACAATCCATAATTGCATGTCGCGTTATCTGTCGTGCCAAGTATTGCAGTTTTCACTTTTAAGTGGTAAATCGCGAGCAACTAGGTTAAGGTTTCACAGCGAAACTGAAAATGTTTTACTCCTGTAAAATGTTGGTTTATTCCCGGTTGCATGTCGGCCTTCAGTTATGAAAAACGGACTGTATATTTGAACCCACCTTTTTACCGAAATGAAGACTTATAACACTTCATTATAGTAGGAAGAATTGACTACATACGCGTAACCAGCTTTTAGCACTTTGCTATTAACTTTTAAAAAATCAATACTTATTTAAATATCGCATCAGTGATTATATGACGTGACGAAGCACGTCTCGATTCCACGCACCAAGATATTTTACGTTCAGTATGTCATGCTATATCAAAAGGTTGAACTTCCTACTACGCAGCACTAGATTAGCGCGGGTTTGAAATAGAAATGTATTACCTGCACCCCGCTGGCTAGTGTTTACCGCTTACTATTGCAAGATTGAGTTACTATAGACAGGGCGTCATAAACTATTGAACCCATTTCAAGAATTAAACTAATGTTACAGATGCGTTTTTTTAAGTGAAAGAGCAAATAAAAAGCTTCCGATAGGTGGATGTTCTAAATTTGCTACAGCGCGAGTTTTCCCACACGCAAATGCCTACAAATCAGCAGAAGCCGATGGGCGTTTTCTGGTTTCCTTTAACCTTTCTTAAATATACCGAAAAATATTCAGTTTCCGAGTGACAATTGTGATTAAACTACAGTTAATCTACTAAGTTACACTACTACTAAAACTGTTAAAGAGCTACATGCTTTTATGTTTCTTCTAGCTTCACAGTTAACGACTCAAAAAAAATGGGAGATTTCAAATAATTTACGACCATCTAGACCACCGTAACGGCGAGTTACCCATCTGAAAAGAATTTCAATGCCTTGCATTTAGAAGAAAAAAAACGTAGTTGCAACATTTTTGGTTATTTTTTTTTTATAGATTTTTGAAATGGGGCCAATAGTTTACGACTACCTTGGACCATTACAGCGTTGCATATAAGCAACAATTGCTCGTTTCAGAAGCATTTGGACACATTTTCAAATTTTAAAAGTAAATTTAAAAAACGGTGTAGTGCAACCCAAGTGAGGTTACACTATTAATTTAAAGGATTGAAGTTGCCCCGATGATCACAAATAATTAACTTTTCCTTTGACTCGATATTTAGACTCAAGAATAAACGGAAAGTTCCAATTTCTACTGAAGTTTGCATAGCAGATTTCGCATAAGCAAGCACATCACTCGTTGCATTGACATTAAAATTAACAAACTCATTTAATTAGTCGCGATAGATTTAGTGGTAATTGTTTGCAAGATTCGAACATAGTCTACGCGAAAAAATAACTTGTACCAGGAAACTAGACATTCATAGAATTATCTTCCGCATTTTGTAACAATGTTTGCTTTCACATTCAAATTTAATATAGCGTCACAGAAACGGTTAAAATTTCGCACATGAACTATAAGAATGCAAACCCATCATTAAAAACAAATCAGGAACAATTATCCACAATAAATTAATTCAGACATTTCGATACCGAAACGATGCAACCTGTGATGTATAGTAGCCGATATTTAAAGAAATCAAGGCGCATCGCATATTTAACTAGACTAAAAATCCGAAAACCCGTTCTACCTAAACTTCAAAATTCGACACTTACCAATAAGCAGAAATATTTTCGCTCTCTTGTATTACGAGAGCAGACACCATTATGACAGATTCGAGCACAAAAGGAGAACCCCACAAACATGTAAACTACATTAGACTCAGAATACTCAAAAGAGTGAAAACAGACAACGCTTAGTCTATTTTAAAATATCCCGAATATTTACCAACCAATCAAATCTCAATCAATTTCTCTTTCAGCGTGATCTTCTGGAGTACATTTGCATAAAACTAATACGTTTCTATTAGCCTTGGGGCTACGGCGGCATGGTGGTGAAATCGCGGTAAGGGATCTCTGATTCGATATTCGATTTCAGTGATGATCCGCCGTGTATGTGAGCCTAGTGACAAAAAAAGAAAGAAAAGAAAAGTATATAGCGCCATAGCACATATATATTCGTGTTGCTGTGACATACGCAGCTGTTGTTTTCCCATCTAACCATGGATCAAAATAAGGAAGTCCGTCCCAAACTCGTCCTCAAATGCATCAATTGAATGCGCATGAATGTTCATTTAAACCTAGTCTAACGTTTGAACTCGGCTAATGAACACGTTAACCTAATGTCTAATCTAATATAAATCTAATGGGAAGCTGATATAATTATATTAAGCCCAAAATAGCCTTCCTGTAGCTTTAAAATGGAATGCAAACCTAATGGACCTTATGCACCCTTTGGGTTCGAGAGTATAGAAAAACAGCTGTGGAGGAATAAACAAAACGATTGGCCTATAAGCGACTCAGAAATAAAAGCAGTTCTGAGTCAACTGTTTAAGATTGACCAATGGCTGATTCCGGCAGGTCACGTGTCGGAGGATGTGACGTCACATTCATAAGGTCCATTCACCATCCTTCTGATAATCACCGATATTTTCAAAAGATGTCTAACTGGGCAATTTTGTAAAAAGTTCGTAACGTTTTGAAGGTTTTAATAATTAATTTTTATAAAAACCAATAGAATCTTTGAAGAAATAAGCACTAGTTATCATTACTATTATCACTATTACTATTATCGCTATTATTGATCATTAATGTCATCACTATTATCCATTTAATCTCCCGGTCTTTTCTTAGATATAGGTGTTTTTTCGTAGTTTTATTCTAATACTTACATTAAAAAAATCGAGCTCGCAAAATGGTAACTTTTATAAAACTATTTGTTTTAAAACAGTCAAGAACTGCCGAAAATTTACAGAATCAACGCAATATGGAAATAATTTGCAAAAGGCAAACCTATAGTTCATCACAGAGACTCGAAAGGCTTTATTAATATCAGTTTAATATTTTCATGTTGATAGCGTTGAGACCAAAAATGGAGACGCATATCCCATTTCCCATTTAAAAAAATCATCCTTAAAGATTCGAAAAATTTGAAACCGTCTTCTATATATATATATGGCCAAAAGTATTGCAAGATTGGTAAAATGCGAAAAATTTAGATTTAATTTGAATATAATGGTTCACAATCAATTGTAAAGAATCGTGGGAACTCACATTTTACAGAGAAGATTTTGTCGCGGGGACCATCCACAAATTGATGTAGACGAAAATGATTTGGGCTCACCCCGTTTGATAAAGTTTTGATAGCTGATAATGTTTTGAAACTTTCATCAATCGTTTTGCTTCTTATGCACATTGCTTCCATGCATTTTCATAAAAATATCAGGAATATTCGGGAAGATATAAAGGTTTCTTTAGAGAGTTATAATTTTTGAATTCTTGAAAAATTTTCATAGAAAGATATTGTTTATATTTTTCTTCTGAAATACAGAAATTGTTTTAGATAAAGGACCAAAAGTTCAACAGATTTTTCATGTAATGTCTCTTATTTGACACGTATTCTCAATCTAAAGTAAAGTTGTCTGTTTTATTCGTGAAAAAGGGATTCAATCGGAATATTTTGAGTAATTAAGAACTTTATACTAATTATCTGCTTTGTTTCCAAATTCTCAAAAAGTATTTCAAAGTGGCCTTTGTTTACTCGAATTCCCAGAATGGGAAATAAGAAGAAATGCTCTGTTGAGAAAAGATAAAAACAAAATGTGAACTATTGTAAAAAAATCATATTATTTCCTGAGAGTAATTAGCTACTTTTTGCAAATCTAATTAACAACAGTCACGCAGTAATTAGAAATTCTGCTTCCTTAATCTTGAAAGCGTTGACAGATAAGTAGAAATTCAAAAGTGCACAATGCGTAGTGTCAGGCTTTATATCGAAGCATTTATTTAGTTTCTTTATAAATCCAATGTCTCTATCCCTTTAGAGATTTTAATGTTGGGTGAAAATTCTTCGCATTCCTACATAGATTGATTTCTTTTCTAGCAAGATTAAATAATTTGGATAATGTTACTGTAAATAATCAAAATATGTTGGGGGTGCTAATATTAAGGGCATTAAATATATTGAATGGGGTAGCTAGGATATTTATAAAAAAATTGAAGCAAGGTAGAAGCCCAGAAATAAAATTTAAATCATAATATATATCGAACAATTAATTAATTCTGGGTACTCAATCATAAACACAATAATAAGCATTTCAAGCTATATTGAAATAATTCACCTACCTTTACTGACCTGAAAACCCTAGCTACTTAATTATAAGTTAATTTGCATATAGTGGTAGCACATTGCGCTATATTAATTGAAGAAGAACAAATTTATTAAAATTCAAATATTTTTTTTATTAACAATTCTATGAATACTAAACTGCCAACAATTTTAAGATATGAATATAAAATTTGCAAATTTTACTGCTGATGCACACAACATCAAATATATGAAAATTCACAACTATAAAACAGAAAGTATATAAAAAAATAACATATCTTTTCTTTACCAAATTAGTAAATGCAAAAAAAACGAAAACACTCTCATAACGGCCATTTTGAAATACGATTATGTGTAGTGAGAGATTAGTAGTCTCACAATGAATAATTTTTTATGCACTGAAAAACGAACCCTTCATTGACTTGAACTCTCGTGCACTATATAACGGATTTAAATCATTTGAAGCAAGGCAATCCTTGGTTTTGCTACATCACTTGCGATCAATATTTGCATGGGAAAATAGTTTTCCCCGTTTTTTTTTTAGTTGACTTGAAAATCTTTCTTGCTCACATTATTTGTTTCACAAGTGGCGTCTCTCGTTCACAAACAACAAAATCGTTGCAGATGGTGACACTCGCACAAAACAATCATTACCATCTCGATCACACTACTTTCAACTTTTTGCAAGTCATCACTGCTGTTCGCACAATGAAGAGCACAATATCGCCATTCCAAACGCAAGAAATAAAAGGCTTCAGTCCAGCATGAACACGAATAGTTCAAGACAATAAAATGAAGTTCAGTTCAAATATAAGTCGCCTGTTGATTTCTTATTTAAATTCAACATTTTAGTTCTTTTAACCAACAGATTTTATCTACTGCTTGCATGCCTGAGAGGACGAGAACCGAAGGAAATAATCCCAACGGTCTCGGAGCCTCCAGGATGCGTGCTATCACTTCAGAATATTCAAACGAAAAGACAAAGGAATCTGCTTTCATAACGGAAAAAACAGCTTCAGTCAAGAACGTCAAAACCCAATAACATCTAAATTCATCCGCAACAAGATGGCGAGGAAATAGTCCCGTAGAAAAATTTGAATTTAAAAATTAATAAAGTTGAAACCTTAATGGAAACAACAACAAAAATTAAGACAAATAATAATTAAATTGAAAACAAAGTAAATAATTAAGTAAAATTTAGAAATTAAATGAAACGGCTAAAATTAACGTTTGAATTTCAAAATTAGCCAAAGTTGCCACAAGAAAATAAAGAAACTTTAGTGGCGAAGAATTAAAATAATTAAAAATACTGACAAAGCCGAAAAAATGATGTTGACGCAATATTTGCAATCTAACAGTTACAAAAAATTACAAAACAAAATTAATACAAATTGCAAAACAGAAATGAACCATAACTTTTTGTTACCGGAGAATAATTTACAGAAGCAGTAAATTAAACTCGAACCAGAAAGGTTTTAACGTCGTTTTTTTACTTTCTCGTATACGAAGTATACAAAGAGAAAGTATTGTAATCGTCAAAAAATTCGAACTCGAGATTTTGACGAATCTCCACGTTTTAGACCTCCCTGATTCCGAAAAACACAATTTTGGAATTATGTCTGTCTGTGTGCCTGTGAACACGATAACTCGAAAACTATTAGAGCTACGGGGATGAAATTTGGTATGTGGTCTTTAAACATAATTTGTAGGTTTCTTTCAAATTTTGGACAAAATCCGTCAACGGGAAGTCTGTCTGTCTGTCTGTATGTCCGAAGTCATGTGAACACTATAACTCAAAAACTTGAATAGCTAGAAGGATAAAATTTGGTACACAGTTTTATCGTCATGAATGTAGGTCCGTATAAGGTTTTGGGCCAAATCCGTGAAAGGGTTGACTGTCTGTCGGCCTGTAATCGCATACTTGTTCAACTCCATGCGCATGCGTTCTGGTAATACCTGTGCGAAAAAGGGCCACTCCGAAAACTTGGCAGTTTGCCAAAAACCAATTCTGGCCTCGAGATTTTGTAAGTAAGCAAACATATAGGGCGTCTCGCCCTATATGTTTGCTTACTTACTTATTTTATTTTTTTTTATCCTTCAAGCCACGCGTGCTTCTAACTTTGGTTAACTTGCGAAGGAAGTTTATTTGGCGTCTTTTATTATTATAGCTTGTGTGAACTCTACATTTTCCTATAAGTATGCTATGATGGTTCTATACATCCTATTTAATTCCGATTGTGCTTTCATAATTGATCTTTATCAAACATGTTATGAAGGAATTACCCTCTTAAAGAATTTGAACTGTATTTAAATATTTTGCAGCGTATACATCATTGTTCAATGTATTGATTATAAAGGAAGGATTACGCCACTTTGTCCTTGAGACGGTAAGAGTGGAAAATCGGTTCGCATCTAATCGCTACGCATCTCTTTGAATTTGATTCTTTACGTAAATATTTTACAATCACTATAATCTACAATGAGAACCTTCTGATAGTCATTGGATTCTGGGTTACAGTAGGTTCGAATTTTTTTATCCACGCGGGGGGAAGGGAAACAGCACCTGTTTGGGAAAGTATACGAGAAAGTTTAGGGGAGAACACTCCCTCCGGTTTTTTTACTTTTTAGTATACGAAGAATACGAAGAGAAAAATTGTAATCGTCAAAAAATTCGTACTCGAGATTTTGGCGAATCTCCACATGTCCGAAAAACACAACTTTGGAATCATGTGTGTCTGTGAATACGATAACTCGAAAACTATTAGAGCTACTGGGATGAAATTTGGTATGTGATCTTGACACATCATTTGTAGGTTTCTATTAAATTTTGGGCAAAATCGGTCTACGGGAAGTCTGTCTGTCCACTTTCATTTGAACACTATAACTCAAACACTTCAATAGCTAGATGGATAAAATTTGGTACACAGTTTTATCATCATGAATGTAGGTCCGTATCAAATTTTGGGCCAAATCCGTCGAAGGGTTGATTGTATGTCGGTCTATATAATCGCAATAAGTTCTTAATAAAATTACTTAGATGAATGAAATTTGGTATGTGACCTTCTTAGCTTAATTGTAGAGTACAGTTGTGTACAATTTTTGTGTCAATCGGTTAAAAAAAGGCGTTCAAATTCGAAATTGGGTTTTTCTTATCTTCCTAAACCCTATTACGGAATCGCTCCATCTTCCGATTCTGTTTCACAATACTACGTCTTGGCTCACTGCCAAACGTGCTCTTGGTCTGCCTTTCGCTTTCATTTCGGTGATTTATAGTCAGTCACAAAGAATTATTTTCTCGAAAAGAATTGCATATTTAATTTTTTATTTTGTAATTGGTAAATGCATTTTTTTACTTTCTCATATACGAAGTATACAAAGAGAAAGTATTGTAATCGTCAAAAAATTCGAACTCGAGATTTTGACGAATCTCCACGTTTTGGACCTCCCGGAGTCCGAAAAACACAATTTTGGAATCATGTCTGTCTGTCTGTCTGTGAACACGATAACTCGAAAACTATTGGAGCTATGGGGATGATATATGGTATGTGGCCTTAACATAATTTGTAGGTTTCTATCAAATTTTGGACAAAATCCGTCAATGGGAAGTCTGTCTGTATGTCCGCGGTCATGTGAACGCTATAACTCAAAAACTTGAAAAGCTAGATGGATAAAATTTCATACACAGTTTTATCGTCATGAATGTAGGTCCGTATAAAATTTTGGTCCAAATCCGTCAAAAGGTTGACTGTCTGTCGGTCTGTATAATCGCATCTCCAACGGATCCGTCCTTCCACGCGCATGCGTACTGGACGCAATCTTCTGTGCACGATATTTATTGACTCCTGCTTGGCGCTTTTCTTTTTATCCGATTCTCCATACGCATGTGTACTGGTAGCAATCTGTGCACGCGGGAGGATTATGCGACTTTGTCCTTGAACCAGCAAGAGCAGAAATCGGTACGCATTTAAATCAGAAAGCATCTGTGAATTTGATTCTTTACCTAAATATTTTCTGATAATCATTGGATCCTGGGTTATAATAGGTTCGAATTTTTTTGTTATCCACGCTGGGGGAGGGGAACAGCAACTTTTTCGAGAAGTATACGAGAAAGTTTAGGGGAGACCACTCCCGCTGGTTCATCTTTTTATCATGGTGTGTTGTCATAATAAGTTAATACGGAAGCTTCTATTAATGGACAGTTTCATCATAAAATCAAAATTACAAAGAAATATCGAACAGAATTTTTAAAACTGAATGTAATTATACTAAGAATGAAACGTGATTTGCCTTCATTTAACGATTTTTTACTTTCTGGTATACGAAGTATACAAAGTAAGAAGAGAAGAAGAAGTATTGTAATCGTCAAAAAATTCGAACTCGAGATGTTGACGAATCTCTACGTTTTAGACCTCCCTGAGTCCGAAAAACACAATTTTGGAATCATGTCCGTCTGTCTGTGAACACGATAACTCGAAAACTACGGAGATGAAATTTGGTATGTGGTCTTTAAACATAATTTGTAGGTTTCTATCAGATTTTGGACAAAATCCGTCGACGGGAAGTCTGTCTGTCTGTATGTCCGCGGTCATGTGAACGCTATAACTCAAAATCTTAAATAGCTAGATGGATAAAATTTGGTACACAGTTTTATCGTCATGAATGTAGGTCCGTATAAAATTTTGGGCCAAATCCGTCTAAAAGAGGCGTTCGAATTGCATATTCAATTTCTTTTAATCCGATTCTCATGCGCATGCGTACTGGTAGCAATCTGTTATTGTTGTAAATTTTTTTACACCAATAAATAATGTTTTCAAACATGAATTGTAACAATTTTTTTATTGTTGTAAATAAAATTTAAACCGATCTCATTATTTCAGCAAATCTTTTATTCACGCGCTTTTGTAATTGTTACGGTTGTGGTAGTATAAATTGTTTTCTTGGGAATTCAATTCCAAAGCAGAATTTTCGCCTTAGTATTCATTGCATTGCCTATTTTATGGCACCTGCTTCAAAGTAATATTTTTTTGAAACGTGGCAACAGATATTTGATTTCATGTTTGTTTGTTTGTTTCACTTTCTCGTATACGAAGTATACGAGAAAATCCAAAGATAAAGTATTGTAATCGTCAAAAAAATTCGAACTCGAGATTTTGACGAATCTCCACTTAGAAAGTATACGAGAAAGTTTAGGGGAGACCACTCCCGCTGGTTTATAAGGGAGAAACCTCTTCTTCTCCTCAAATATGCTCGATACTTTGTTAATTTAGAACAGGAGTTCCCAACCTATTTCTCTCGCCTACCCCTTGATTATTCTTTTTGTTTTCGCGTTCCCCCACTATCATATCCAACTTCCCCCTCACCCATCCGTCTTTGCAAAGAAGTTTTTATTAATAATTTTAATATTAGCTTTGAAGTGAAACGAGTCGAATTAATAACATTTGCAGGACTTATTTATGATTTAACATTTTCTTCCATTTTTGCAATAGTATAATTTCAGTCCCAAAGCAAATGAAACCAATATTGTAATTATTTAGTTTTAACTTATAAGGCTTGATAAAACTTTTACTTCGTAATAATGAACTATTCAAGTGTTATAGTTGTTAAATAGCAAGAATTCACTTGGAGAAACAAAATTCTCTAACTTTTTAAATCCCTTATGTTTTCATGTTTCCTCCATTAACGACACTGATTTCGCGTACCCCCAACTGGTCCTTCTCGTACCCCCAGAGATACGCGTACCCCAGGTTGGTGTTTTATGATCGTTTATGATTCAGATAAATACAGCTGCAAGGTTTAAAATGAAGATGAATTTATTTACATGATGAGAACGCAACTATATCGTTAGCGACTATTAACATTAATGATGCCATCATAGGAATACAAACTTTATGTACATGATACTTTACCTCCCCCCTCAGTTGTAAATCAGTCTGTCTGGAGGTCGCACTGTCCGACCACTCCTTGTGTTATAAAACTGTTCAGGAGAACTCGGTGCACTAAATGTTGACGGCGTTGTTGGAGAAGAGCGGTATAGGCTTGGAGTTCCTGGCATATCATCTGAAAATGGGACAGGCGAGGAGTCTCCTGGGAAATCTGGCAGTTCTCTCTTTATCTTGAACATATTCCAACTGTCCAGGAGATGGGCGAAGATGGAAACGGTTGCGTCGGATGATACCTCTAGGAGTCTCTACCAGGTAGGATCGAGGAGCAGCATGCTTTGCTTTTATTCTCCCATAGGATCTTTGGTCAGTAATCCAGACGACTTGCCCAGGTTCAAGTTCTTGAAGGTCTTTAACTCTATGATGCTTGTCATAATATTTCTTTTGATTGACTCCATATTTGAGCTCTTTTCTTCTTCTATCCTCTGCCTCTGGAATTTTGGGCATGAGACTTTTCTTTGCCTTAGATAAATTGGTTCTTAGTTTATGACCCATCAGGAGTTCAGCAGGACTGTATCCATTTTCTAAAGGGGTTGTTCTCAAAACCGGCATCATTAGATAAGCATCTTCATCTACTGATTTTTCAAAATGTTTCTTGAAATTTTTAACCATGGACTCTATGAATCCATTCCTCTGAGATTATTTGGGACTTGAAGTTACAATACTAAAACCATATTTTTAAAAAAATAGTTTATATTCTCTAGTTGTCGCGACAGTTGTTGAGAACTGAGATCCGCAATCACATCTAACTGTTTCTGGAATACCATGTCTAGAAAATATGGACTTCATGTGATTGATGACAGTTTGTGCCTTTTGATTTTCAAGTAGATCCACTTCAAAGAATCTTGAATAATAGTCTGCGATTATTACATACCATTTGCCCTTTAATTTCAATAAATCTACACCTATTCTCTGCCATGGGTGTTCTGGAAATTCAGATTTAGTCATTGGTTCTTTATGATATACTTGCTGTTTACTACATGAATCACAAGATGATATAATTCTCTCAATTTGGGTAGAGAGGCCAGCCACCAAATACTCGCTTTCGCTCTTGCGCGGCAATTGGTTATACCTAAATGATTCTCATGAATTGCTTTCAAACTTTCTGATCTCATGGATTCAGGTATAATTAATCCTGCATTCATCATAAGCAATCCAGCTTGGATATTGATAGAATGTCTATATTCCCAATATCTTGACAAATGGGTAGGTAAAGAACTTTTCTCTGGCCAACCTTTTTGAACAAAATTAATCAACTGAATGCACACTTCATCCTCTTACTGAGCTTGCCAAATTTCTGTCAGTTGCTGAAAGAGATTTCTCAATTTTTCCAATCCCTGTGAAAAGTTTAAGAAATTCCAGCTTTGGATCAAATCTTGCTTACTCTTCCAATCAAATTCAATTTTTCGCAATCTGCACAACTCAAAAGTGATACATGTAAATTTGAAACTACATAAATATTTGCTATGAAATGTTGTTTACCATTTTGAAGTTTAGCCTAAAATTGTCCTAGAACCTTTAATTTGTTTTCATCCGGACCAAAAATGTGCTTATTTGATGCCTGTAGTTTTTTTCTTATTTCCCCAAACCGACTGAAATATCTTCTGAGAAATCACAGTGAGATCAGCTGGATAGCAACTATAGCTTTGTCTCTGCAAAACAATGGAAGATATGAAGGCATTACCTTTGTTATTTGCAATATCTTTATAAATGTAAGAGATGAGGGCCATTTCTAAAGAAGCAACTATCAGATAATCATTGCTGCATTTTAAAATACATGAAGGAGAGCGATAAAAAAATTTTGAATCCGCAGTAGATATCCGAAATCATTTGTTTAACGAGAATGCTCTTTAAAAATAGATATGCGGACACAGAGGAAAATTATATCTCTTCTGAGAGACCAACATGGCCAGAAACGAGATTAACTGGCCAGACAGGGGAAAGTTTTACTCTTTCTGAAGGATTAGCAACAGGATGAAAGTCGAATATCACTTTGTTGACCGATTTTCATTCGGATTTCCTCTCGGAAACCGTCCTCAAAACGGATAAACAAATATGAAGGTTAGTATTTTCTAAAACTGTTATCAATAACAACAGAAAAAGTTGGTCAATTGTAAGAAAAATCCGAATGAACATAATTTCACTTTATTAATTAAGTCGATAAATTAATTTTCTATGAAAAGCTGAAAACAAAGTTACTCTCCGGCTCCTGCGACAGGCTGCCCCAGGCTTTTGTTAAAGACAATGTTCTTTTTTGGACGATACTTTTTCCCAAATAAAAAAATTATATTATATTGCAGTAACAATAGTTTTAAAATTACAAGAAATCTGAGATAAGATGCCTTTACATGGGAAGAAATGCGCGGGGAAATTGGAAAGTGGGTACAAGGATGAGAAACCGCCGGATAAGTAAGCGGGATCTCGCTTCCCTGTTGGATAGAATGATGGCTTGGGCTTGTCCTCTGCCGGTGATAGTGCGTCCCCCCCTTCGGGAGGGACGGTCCGTGGCCGCTGATGGTCATTAGGACTTCGGCTTCAGCACTCGAGTTATTGCGGCGACCGTCATTCAGGTACATCGGACGGAGAATGCTCCAGACCGAGGTGATTTAGATTTGAATTGTGTTGCACACACAGTCAAATGGTGGTCAGAAACAGATCACTCGTACTCAAGCAATTCTCGATGAAACTCATATTCAATCTACCAGTATCTATGAATAATGCTAGTAGAAGTTTTACCCTATATCCATCTTTATTTGATTACGTCCTTTAATTTAAAGACAGATTACACAAGTTTTGTCTCAGACAATTCATACACCTGTTTTTCGAATCAGTTTTTCTTTTTCAGTGACAATTAAGAAAGGACGGAAAGGAAAGAGAAGCAACAATGACTCTAAGTACAGAAAAAATAAAACTATGCTTCAAATCTTCTTTTAATAACGGATATCCCATCTCAACTAAGCTTGACACTGACAGTTTTCTTTCCCAATACTGAAAAAGACATGTAGAGAGTTTCACAATTGTCAAAAATCTGAACTCGGGATTTGAGTGAATTTCGATGTTTTAGACCTGCGTGAGTGCGAAAAAATAAATTTGAAATTATGTTTGCATGTCTTTCCGAGTTTATGAGAATGCGATTATTCGAAAATTGAACGAATTAGATGGATAAAATTTAAAATGTTGGCTTTAAGCCAAAAATTACGCATCTATGCAAACAAATTGTCTGCTTTTCTGTTAATTTATCTGAATGCATACTATATTTTCTTCCTTGTGCTATAAAACTACGCAAGAAAGCCAAATTTATAGCGATATGTTTGACATGAGTGCTGATGCGCAAGTCCAAATTAAAATATTACACTTTTTAATTTTGTGTCGATTTAATCGCGAGTTGCCATTCCGTCTATTGAAATTTAAAAACAAATCTATTTGCGAGGAAGTTATCATTGCTGTATTCAAAAATAAGCCTAAAAATATTGCGGAAAACAGGAAAAGAAGGCAAGAAAATGAAAAATTATCACGGAAAACATAGATGTTTTGAAGCTGAAGTTGAAAAAGGTTATTTCCTTAGTTATCACCGGAAAAAATTACTGTAACGGAAGTGTTATGCTATCTTTACATATGACGGGTTTTAGATTTCACTTCGTCGTGTCGATTAGTTGATAGTTAGGTTCCAAAAATATTAAAACAGTGTATTGTCATTGAGAAGATATAAGTGTAGAAAATTTCAAAACTCTAGCACAACGGTTCCCAACCCTTTTGGCCATGAGGACCGCCTACTGTGCAAATAATATTTTGAGACCCACTAACTAAATATACAAGTAAAAATATACAATCACATATAATACATATATGTAAACACATATTATACATATACAAGGCGTCCCCAAAACGTGGAACAAGCATTTATTTTCTCAAATATTGCACCTAGACATATACTTTCAATGACAAAGTTTCTTCAAATAAGGTTGGAATTTGTGTAAAAACACTTTGGCTTCTGTGGAAGTTGAATATAAAAAGTTAAACAAATTAAATTTTTATAAAATTCCCCGTAGAGCAAAAGTGTCAATAAGTGAAATGTTCCTCTTACTGTATAAAATAAGCTTCACGATTCTACCTGCAAAACTTACAGAAATATGTTAATTTTAAAATTTCAAAGGGCTGCTCACAAATTTATATGGATATGTTTATTTCAGAAATGCAGATTCATTCAACAAAGAAAAACAGCTAAATGCAAATATTTATCGAGTCATCATGGATTGAAAAAATTTGCCAATGGCCTGTTACTCAGTTTCATTGGCAGATAGTTCCAATTACCGACCTGATAAAGAATGGAAGGACAACTTGAGAAAATTAAAATTTAAGATGGAAAATAGCCTGATATTGAACAAGAATACTGAATTATTTGCTCTTAGCGTTGTGCGTATTATTAAGCTTTACATAAAAGCTGTGGTGACTCGACCTTCTGCAGAGTTCCAAAACTCACTACAATTATTTTTAAAACTCGTATTTCCGTTTTTATTCTTATTTGTTTACTGACGAGGAGAGACACCCTCTGGTAGAGACGGAATCTTCAATATTAGCCATTTAAATACCCATTTCAAAAATTATTCATTGCAGTAATAAATGTAAAGCACGAGTGAGATAAAGGACAAATGGGTGCTGTTATTCTAGGTAGGAGGGAGAACTCGCGCTTAAATGGCCGAAGTGCTAGATTCCTCTAACACTAGTGACTTTCCTATAGAGAAACATTTAAGATTTGACTGTTTATTTTATTTTAAATGTTGAGCTACAGAGGCCGATGTAGGAAATGTAATTCAAAAGAAAATGAAAATGAATGAATAAGATAATCTAGACTTGTATTATTGATGATTGTTATTTCTGTATATAGTGTGTGTATAATTCTAGGAATGATGCTTTATTGTGATAACGAGTACCTGTTTGTTTGGGTCAAAATATAAAAGATTAGTTCGAATTCAAATGATATGTTTTGAAGAAATTAATTCTTGTATTTAATAGTAATTATATAGTTAATAATATTAAGGAATTATATTAGATGTAAAGGAAATGTAACATCCTCATAGAGCGAATGTACCTTGAATACCCAGAGGAAAATCTTTGAAATATGTTTATAAGGTACCTACTGAAATGATCTCGATAGGTGTTTGCACTTGAGTAGAATGAGAATTTAATTACTTTGGTAGTTGTATTGATTTAAAAGAGTGTCTTCAGGAATATGCAGTAACAATTTAGAAACCTTAAATAAATATTAAGATTTAAAAATGTGTAGTGATTCATAAGCAAAATCCTTATTGAGGCATATAAATGTTCGAGAGAATGGAAATCATTGTTTTACGGTAGAGTGTCAGAACTAAATGAGGTCTGCGTTACGAAGATTATACAAAAGGGAAGAATAAGTTTCACTGTAGTCTAGTTAATCGCTCAAAATTTAATGTCGGGTAAATGCTTAAGAATAGTAAACTTTATTGTCATCTGTGTGCTACTAACTATATCAGATTTTTAATTATGTGTATTGTAAGTAAAAATGGGGATGGGTTGGCAAGAAGGTCTTTGTGACTCACGCCTCACTCAGTTTTTAGTTTGGTTTTGTCTTCAGTAAATAATCCAAAAAGGGCGCCCTCCGCGGATGAAATTTTGATTTTTATATTGTGTGATATGTGTTGGGAAGAGTATCCAGTATAATGATATTTAGTCAATGCGATATTATTGTGAAATATGGGAGTATTATTGTGTTTACCTTTTATGAGTTAATCCAGAAACTTATTTCCGTAAATAAACGCTATTTTATTTTCTATCAAAAGTATCTATGCTTATTCATGATTATATTAACATCCAACATCTGGGTCAGTTTTGGTCTAAATGAACCTGAAGGTTATTGCGGATCCGATTTACTAATATTAGATTATTTATTTGGGTTTATACTAACGAATACTATACACTATACGAAAAACTACCGTAAGATTAAATTTGAAGTAGGTTATTGAGGACCTGATTTACTAATATTAGATTATTTATTTGGGAAATTCCACTATATAGAAAACTATAGTTAGGTTAAATTTTGAAGTAAACAGTATAAACTCATAAGGTAAAATCACGATATATATATATATATAATAATCAAAACATGTGTTATATTTTCAATATATACAATATTAATCTAAGAATTAAAATTAAAATCAAATTACTTTATTAATAAGCATACAAATGAAATACAAAAGATAGTTTGATTGAAGACTATTACGTATATATATATATATATATATATAAACACAAATAATATCGAGAAGAGACTCTAGAAGCTCCTCTGACTTCTACCATTCACTAGAGTTTCACGGGTTTTTAACCGCTGCTCTAACACATCTGGAAGTAAGTGAAAAATCGATTACAAAATTTAATCTTTACAAACATGAAATAAAACTTTCAAACCCTTCGAGGCCACCTTAGGATAGTATTTATACCAGTCGAGAGCAGGTGGTTACGTAAAACATCGGTGACTTTATTGCTAATCATACGTTATACATAGCATCCTTATTTCGAAATATACAAGAAAGTCGAGGGGAGAATGCTTCCGATTTTTTATAGTAAAAGTTAACAGAAGAGAATAAACGGCAGAATTTTCGAACCTTTCTTCCATTAATCAGTATTCAGCCAGCTGTTCATGAACTACCAATCGACATGATTGTTATTCCTTGTCAACCATTTTAGAAGCGTTAATTTAATTACAAAGATTTTTAGGGGCCTAGGCGGCCAAGTAGTTAGGTCTCGGCTTTGAGGCCGGAGAGATCCAGGCTCGAAACCCGACTCCACTGAAGATCCTCAATGGAATCGGGTTACATTACATCGCGTATTGGACCTGTTGCACGCTAAATCTTACGTAGGGACCGAAAATCCCTCCACCCTTTGTGGTGAGGGATTTGTTTCGAGTGGGCCTGCCAGCTCATGTGTAACCCTCTTCATCTGATCGCGGTTCAAAATTACGAGTTCATTCCCAAAATATCCCTTATTTTTGCTTCAAAGTGGGACATTAATATAACTAAACTAAACAAAGACTTTTAATATTGAACTGCCTACCAAATAATATGGATAATACCCACGAAACCCACCGATTCCTCGAGCATTGTGGCACTGCTGATCGATATCTTGGAATATGCAATGAGTGTGGGCAGTCTGTGAGATTTCTTTCGCCAACGGCTCGATAGAAATCGGATTGTGGTGAGGGCGTAGGAGTACCAGATGGTCTTAAGGAAATGAATATTTTATCCTAGACTTAGCAATGGATCGTCAAATCTTTTGTCCTTTATCATGATTCTATTTTAAGCATAATGGAATATAAAAACAAACTATTCGCTTAGAATTGTAAACAATTCTATCATTCAAATAAAAACTGGCATTCACTAATGCAACTGAAATGTAATGAAATGATGGATTTAGTATTAAATAAAGAAGAGATAAATTTGTAACGCGAGTTTCAGGCATTAGGCAGTAAAATTTTTTTCCAAAATAATTCTTTTGCTGATACAGATATAAGTAATTGCCTGCTATCATATTTCTAATCATATTTAAGCAGTTTTCTCAACTTAGAAAAGAAATAGTCAGGGTGTCCATACAATATCACATTTAAGGTCGTTAATCATTTAAAATCCAGTTTTCACTCTATGCAGCATTATGTTTATTCAATAAAATATTTATACCTTCAAGTTTAGTAGAAGTGTCATGCCAAGACAGCATTTTTATTGCATTGTAATTCATAAAATAAAGAAGGAAAAGGAGAACAATGTGACAAAAATACAAAATATAGATTTGCATTATTCATATTTTAAAACAAAAATTATACACATTTTAATTTTTTTCTGAGATTATACAATAAAGCACCGTTTATAAGCTTCTCATTTATACATCGTTTACGTTTATGCGTCGTTTTATCATAGTCCCCATTCATTCGTATTCATTGTAATGATAAAGTACTTCGTTTATACGACGCAGAGCTTCGTTTATACGACGCAGAGCTTCGTTTATGCGTTGTTTTCTCACTTCTAAAATGTGAAAATTTCCTCCTTTCTAACACGTGAACTGTGATAAAGATACCTTGA
>BGPR01000216.1:113462-166879 GCA_013235015.1 Araneus ventricosus | reverse complement strand
CTAATTTAAGCGATGGTTAAGAAATAATAGTGCTAATTTAAGCGATGATTAAGAAATAATAGTGCTAATTTAAGCGATGATTAAGAAATTATCCCATCTTCCGTTAAAGAGGCAATGTATTCCACTGAAAATCTTCGAACTTATTTCTTTTGGAAAAGGGATAGTGAAAAGCAATCAGTGAACTTAATTCGATTCATAATGCTGTACTTAATACTCAGAAATAATCATCACGTCAACCAAGGTTAAAGACGCCTCCCTGCATGCAGATAAATCGTATAAGATAGTATAATTAATACTCAAGATACTCAATAAAGGTATGATTTTTCTCATTTTCATGATAAATATTTAATTTTAAAATTTTATTCTTCTTTCAA
Source organism: Araneus ventricosus (assembly GCA_013235015.1). NCBI lineage: Eukaryota > Metazoa > Arthropoda > Arachnida > Araneae > Araneidae > Araneus > Araneus ventricosus. The sequence continues at coordinate 166,505 of BGPR01000216.1, read as the reverse complement.
TAATATGGGGAGTTGTGGTAGATTGATACGCGGGAACCTTGATACAGTTCTTAAAGTATGATGATTGGACTGGCTCAAAATGTTCATATCCCCTCATTATATGCCATTTTAACCCTTAACACACTGTATGTTTTTCGGCCATGTTAAATCAAAAACTAATTTACAAATGAAACAATCCACTAATCTTCTAGTCTAAGCAAATTTTACTCTAAGTACGTGTTGTGTTATTTCTTTAACTAATTACATTTTTCTGTCGGGAATCTACTCCAAAGGTAGGAAAAAACATTTATTTTTCTGAACTATATGAAGTTTTGGGGGTTTTTTAGCATTGATTTTGCGTGACCACTGTGCAAAATAGTCTTCAGAAATGGAAAAAAAACGTAGAAATGAATTATCTAAGAGAAGCACGCGATTAAGCATTTGTTTAAACTGTGAAAACGGTCATTTTCATTGCAAAAAATAAAAATAATTGTAAATTAAGTTTCAGAATTTTTTTACGGATATATTAAAATTGGAGAGAAAAATTGTGCGGAGATTTTATAAATATAATCAAAAATATAATCCTTCGCATTTTTAGATGGTGTGAAAATTATTTTTGTGCTAATATTTTTGCGTAAGTCATTAAGGACGAATGCGAAAATTTCCCTTAATTTTTAATTCATTAAAATTTCCTAAAACTTCTTCAAGGTACACATTCTCTCCCTCCAAAGTATATTTACACACAGACACACATTCTCCTGCATTATTTATAGAGATAAATTATTTTCTGATACATTATTGTTTCAATTTTCCAGTCTCATTAAAAATGTTGAGATTTTATTAAAATAAAAGTTTGTTTCTTTGCTAAACTTTGAAAACTTGATCTGGAATGTAAAGTTTATTGATAAGACAAATTTTGTTTTGATCCCAGACCTATTAACCATCATTATTTTCGATATTTCCATGTGTATCAATGTATCCGTTGTATGGGGCCGATTGATACAAATCCATTTTTAGGGAAAAAAGTGTAATAAATATTTTATTATTTCATTTATGACCAAAACTCGACTGAAATCTTATAGTAAATTAACAAATGCATGTAAATATAGTGTATTAGTTCCAATTATTCCCGTGGGTAAAATCATTTTTTTGTTTTCCAAACAAAAGTGTATCAATGTCCCCGTGTTCCGCCTAGTAGTACTACACTAGAACTATCTTTAAAATTAATACTTTCAAATGAATTTGCATTAGTATCATTAAATTTGTAATAATTAAAGTTTAGTAAAATTTCGTTTATACGTCTTTTCATTTAGACGTCGTTTTACGACAGTCCTTTGAAAGACGAATAAGCGGTGCTTCACTGTATATATTTTCCGTCTTCTGTTTTGAAAAGTTCGAGAGGGCATCATAAAACATTTTTATCACAAGAGTTTGAACGCATCGACACGCCCACAACAATTATGGCACGCGAAACCGGAAGCATCTTTGTTTACATATACACAGTAGTCCTGGTATACGAAATCTCAAGCAACTTTGTTTACATGCTGACGGCAGTAATGATATACGACAGTGGTCCCCAACCCCCGGGCCGCATATTTACAAACCCTACCCTGATAGAACTGAGGCAGGAAATCGGACAATATGATTGGCTCCCTTCGCCGAGAGCCAATGACGTCGTTCTTTGCTCTCGTACGGAAATTATAACAAAACAAACGATTGAATGTGGACTTTGAATTAGTTTAGGTTTCCGCTGCTTCGACTTCGCGAATTTTGTTCTACGATACGCACCTACGTAGCAATTTTATTTAGTCTAGCGATTATCCTTTTTTTTCGTTTTATTATTATTGGCCTCAATAATAATAATTAATAATTTTACTATTATTTGGCATTAATTATAGTTAGATTAGTTGACTTGGAAACATCAAATGAACTATTTTCACTGGAATGACGTCAAAAAAGCCCAACAGCATTAACCTGTTAGTTAATACCCTTCAAACAAAGTTGTTATCATTAGACTTTTCATTAGTATAATTTCTTACAGTGTGGGATGTTTTACTTTTTATAATATTTTAAATAATAATTTCATTTTTAAAAATATTACAACCCACGGGAGAATATTTTCTGTGCTCAACTGTGGGAAAACGGAGAAAAGTAGGACGACTCTTGTTTTGTTATGATTGACGTACGCTACGTGCGAGAGCTGAAAGCGACGTCACTGCCCCTCGTAGCCAATGGTATTGGCCGATTTCCTGCCTCAGTTCTATCAGGGTAGGGTTTGTAAATATGCCCCCGGGCCGCGGACCGGTACCGGTCCTTGTATCAAATAGTACCGGTCCGCCCAAGGAACATTAAATTATTTCAATTTTTATAAGCTTTTATTCAACTTGACTGTCTTCCGTCAAATCTTGTGATCGATTTCTTCCCCCCCAGATGGAACCGTCTCGTTGCAAAGAAACAAGCTCAGGGTTCTCATTTATTTAGCGTTCTAGTGAGTTAAAATGTTAAATCACTTTATATACATTTTTTGGTGTAACTGTATTTTATTTTGAATATGTTAAAATATTTGTTTATTAAAAAACCAATTATTAAAAAATGTTTTTCTAATGTTTAAATACAATTAAATTAAAATTATTAAATCAAAACAATCTAAAATCTAAACAATCAACGTCCCCCCCCCCCTCAGCGGGCCGTGGTAAAATTATCAAACGTTGGCCCGTCCACGGCGATAAAAAGATTGGGGAGCACTGATATACGAAATGTCAAAAGACAGCGCCAGTACAAGTAGTGTAATCCTCATCATTTCAACACAGACTAAAATGTCAAGTCTCCCACATCGTCAGAACAGCAACTTACTCTAAGTAAAGTAAACAACTTTTTCTTATTTGTCAACACGAATATGAAATATAATAGAAAGGATAACTCATTCTCAAATTATAGAAATACCATTCAGCTTCTGGTTTGAAATAAGTATCGTTCGATATAGTTACATAACAAGCAACTTAAAATAGGAATAATAAAAATAATTACATTTTTTTTGCTTTTGTTTATCAATATCTTAGTAACTTTTGGCTAGTTTTTTTTAATATCTCATGCCATTGATTCAATTTTGTGAAATATAAACTATATAAATCTAAAGGACTGACCTATATAAATCTGAAGGAACTTAATTTTAATGGTTTTTAGAGGATTTTCCGTTAGCCGGGGGTAAGCGAAAAATCGCCAAATAATGTAAAATTCCGCCAAATTTCTTACAGTCATTCTCTTGGCGACTTGGCTCGCGTATTGGTTCACAATTGGCGACATTTGCGTCCGGCTAACGGAAAATCGCTTCGCTCTTGGCGACTTGGCTCGCGTTTGGTTCACTTGGCGACATTTGCGCCAAATCGCTTCGCTTGACGACTTGGATCGCGTTTGGTTCACAATTGGCGACTTTTGCGCCCGGCTTATGGCTTATATGGCTCTCTTAACGGAAAAGTACCGTTTTAGAGCTTTAGCTTTCAAATACATTTTATAATCATACCAAGATTATTGCAAAACACAATCTAGCATCATAAAGATCTGGAAAATAAATTTTTCATGGAGTAGTAATCATTCTAAGTAACGATGACACATTTTAAGCAATTATAATAATCATAAATGATACCCCCCTTGGCTAAGCATGTGGGTTACTAAATGACAGGACCGCCATGATGATAGCAAGTTAACTATAATCAGTTACAAAATGACCATTACCTCCCATTCACTAAACCTTCCCGTAGGAGATACATCTCGTCAGCAGTGATATGGCCAACTCAACCTCACCATCAGTGCTATACCCTCCAAGGAAGTGAGAAACTGCTTACTTATCCGGCGACTTCTCATTCCCTATTTGAGAGACCCACACACAGTGATCGATTTAATAAATCTAGCGGGACAAAAATCAAAACAGCATCACTGTTATTTCTTGGTACCAATTACTTCATTGATAACTGAAATACCAACAAAGCAGTAAACCATCTCTAATTTAGACAGTTAGTACCTGGAATTTTGCCTGTAATGGGCAAAAATTTGCATGTGGCGACAGTACATTTTGTGATCTCCTAGAAGGGAGATAGATAAGTCATTTGTGTTATTTGTTGTCTGTCTTATTTCAAAATATTTGTGTTTATATAGTCATTGTGTTATCCAATTTAATATTATTTCTGAGTTTCATATATTAAATGCGATTGTTAACTATATTTTTTACTATATGAAAAATATATGGATTTTATAACGTTTCAATAAATGTTATTAGGAGAGCAAAAAATTTCTCCGCAAGCGTCCTCCTTCTAAGTTATATTTTTGTATACCGGATGTATTGGAGAATAAGAGTACAAAAGAACATACCCGGATCTGCCCCAATACATGTGTATTTTTTTCTTTATGAACCATAGTTTCATTAAATAAGCAAACACTCTTTAATATTTGGCGTCTGGATAAAAACTCAAATAATAGTATATATAATGTTGTAAAACTGTATGTTCAATTATATAACTAGTATTATATGCCAACGTCCATAAATTATTAATTCATGGACACCATTCTAACGATAGCCAGCTTTCCGAAGAAGCACAAGAGGCTCGAAATAAAGATCTTTAAAAATTTCGAGAGCAATTCGCAAGAAAGTTTTCTTGGCAAAAAACTTTGGAAGACGTAATGCATATGTTATTAATCAAGTCCGACCCTCTAATCAGGAAGCTCAGAAATAATTCTAAGAAACACGAAACTAGATTATCAGAAGAAGCTCCGTTGCTATTGAAAAACAATCGAACTATAAAATGCAGTTCTTCAGACATGGCTATAGCTCTGAAGAAGATCTTAGTGACTGACGGCATTTTTTTTAGTTAGGTTCATGTTTACTGTAAATATAACGACCATATTAAAACTTAAACATGTGTTTCATTAACCAAAGTATTTTTGTCCAGCCAGATTTATTAAATCTATGCCTGTGCCCCTGAGAGATAAGAAACAATGGTAGCCACAAAGAGATAACTCCACCCTGACGTAGAATCCGGGATGACCCGGTTGCCACGAATAGGGGCTCTGAGGCCGGCGCATCACAGCCCCTATGACGAGCAGCCCATCAGATAGAGATATGGCCCGTCATCCGCGATGGGCCCCGAAGAACAACACCACCATTTTTATCCCCAACAGGGAACAAGAATCTATCCCAACGAGGGGTGCGGCGCTGAAATATGAGGATGCGAAATTGCCGTATAAGTAAAAATAGTGAGCATTACAAAATTTCTCTGAGGTTTACTTTTTATTATACACTTTTATTTAACTTGTTTCATATTTGTAAAGATGAATTTTGCTATCGATTTTTTCACTCGCTTCAACATATGGTAGAATTTCAAATTTTGTACTCTTGTATATGTATAATATATTCTCCCCACAATACATTATTTTAATATTTTCAGAACTTAATTTTTAGTTAATCGATTAACTTAATTAAATTTTTATTTCTTACACTTGGTGCCATTTTCTAGTGAATTTAAGAAAAAGTGAAAAGGCAATTTCTTGGTTCAATAGATTTATGATATTGAATGGTAGCTTGAAAACTAAAAAGTAAAAAGTAATGACAAAGATTCTACTGTTTAGTATAGTAATAAAACATTGTTTTTAAAAGCTGTCTTTAATAAATTTATTTAACTTGTCTTGCTACTTTTCACTTTTATTCCTATATATTTTTATTCTAATGTTTTTCCCAGATTATTTTTTTCGTTTATTATTAAATTAATAGGAAAAGATAAATTGCTGTATATTGCAAAACATGGAAACTGACATCGAAATGTCAATTTCTTAAAAATAGATTTTTTTTAATAATCAGCAAACGAACTAGTATTATTCATAACGATTCACAGCACACATTTTACACGAGCAAGGTTTCTTATAGTTTTATACTTAATTTATTTTTATTAATCATTTGTCATCTTGTCGCTCTTAAATACAGAACTTTTAAAAAGATATCTAATTTTACTTTTAATATGATTTATCATTACATCTTGATACAAGTTTTTTCCACTTTTAACTTTTCTTAATTTATTCAGAAGGTAAACATGAGAAGTTACTTTCAGAAGACACTGGAGCATCAAAACTCATGATGATGTATTAAATTCAACGATGTATCAAAACTCATTATTGAATAAGTGAAAATAATCTGCATAGTCTGGTAACAAATTGGAGTTATTTGTTTAACAAAAGAAAAGCTTCGATAATAGATCTAAAGAATAAGGAATGCTATTTACCTTTTTCTCCATATTCAGAAAGTAGGAATATTTTTCCTTTATCCTTAAGCATTATCATGCCATATTACACAATCTCTTGGAAATGGGATAACCATCGAGTGATGTCATGCACTTCTGTCTTATTTATACTAAGTATCTGTTATTGTCACAATTTGATATTGTTATGCAACTGGAAAAATCTCTATTTTATAGATGTCAAGCTCATTGTTGAAAACTGTATATAAGTTATTTATGTGCAAAATTTAGTCAATTGCAATCCTTTGCTCAACAAACTACTTTTAATGCAATAATTAAATTCGGAAAAAATCCATCACTAGAGGGGTTTATTTTGCAATAATTTCCGAAAGCAGATTCATTTCTAAACTAGCTGTTACCCGCGACTTCGTGAGCGAAGAATTTGAATTATTATATTTATTTATTCAAGAATGTAAGTGTTTTGTTCCGTGTTGAAAGTGGAAATTAAAAGTTCTGATGGTTGATAATAATTGGACTACTTACTGGAGTGTACTTGTCTGCTGATATACTTAGATAAATTTGTTTATCTATGTTAACACACTTACTTATTTACTAACTTACACTTACTTATATACTACGGGGTTTTTTTGTTGCTAGGATGTAGAGGTTTTGTGGACTGGGCACACGTGAACACGCTACATACATATTTGCCCATGTGAAAAACACGATTTTTCCAAATGCACGTCTGACCTTTATCTTTGTTGATTGTCATCCCAAATGGTATTTTTAAAGGGAATAGTTACCTTTAGAACTGTAATGGTAAATCCGTTGGTATTATCGGAATGCGTGAAATTAAAACACTCTCTCCTCTCGCTATAACAGTCTTGGCGGTAATTCGCAGGATGTTGGGACCGAGGTGTATAATTTGCAACCGTGTGCCAATGCGCAGTGTCAGTGCATCGAGTTGACGCATCAATAGTACTAGCACACCGGACTCTCAATCTCAGCTTGTGAGAAGGTACCCCTCACAATTCTAAAGAGTTCAGGAACTCTACAGGATATGGTGTTATTTGTTCATTGCCCACTACCGTATCTACAGACAGATGTTCTGTAATACCGTCCTCCATTTGTGACATATTTTTCCATTTATCTGTCCAACAATCTCATTAGTCGGTGCTAAAATTGCCGTTCTCAATTCCCCATATTAGCTTGCTTGCTAGTCAGGATAAACCTTGCTTATCAGTTCCTCTGGACCATAAGCAATTTTACAAAACCCCGTTCAATGTAGTCATACATTTAGAATATGTTTTAAACCTACCTTCGCCGATTTTCAAAAGCGTAAACGCATACTGTCCTGATTCAGTATCGTTGAACAACTGAACTCTCATATTCGTAGTAAGATTAAGATTTCTGGCATGCTCCCGTTCTCTGGATAACCAGGACAATTCTGCACAGGAGTACCTTGGATTCGGAAATCGAAAAAAATCGTTATGACTGATATTATTACTGGTTGGATCAGGTATTTCTGCGCTGATAATATTATCAATTAAATTGTTACACGTGAGTGGGCGATCACGTGACGATTGATTTTAAAAATAAATTAGTAATCTTCCTCGCGGACCACTGAGTCAACGTGCCTTTCTTTGATAATTATTTAATTGTTTTTGTAGTCAAAAATATTAAATTTAAGATGATGTCTATCCCTAGGTCTCAAGCTAATACCCTGCTAATTTTCATCCATATCGGTTTGGTTGTTTGGCCATGAAAGCGCGACAGACACACTTTCGCTTTAATAAACTACTAGCTGCCTTAGGCTACCAGCTTGTTCGCAGAGAATGTAATTTCAACTGTATCTCTTATGTATAAATTGATATTCATGGTAACAAAGTAATTTTAAATTTCAAATTTTGATAGACATTTAACACATGTTCTTACAGTAGACTTGCACCTATTCTGTTCGTTGTCCGGATGAACATCCCTAATGGAGTCAAGTAACTGTCTGTGTCATGTAGCGTACAATTGTCCGTTGTCGGCATCGACTTAACTGTATTATTCCCCTTGAAAAATAAGCATCTGCATTGAACTTTAAAATGCCGTGGCACATTTAACGTTCAGCAGCATGTTAGCTGGATGAAAATATTCGGATTAAAACGTATCATTAAACATTAAGATATTACTTTAGCTTTCAACAATGGAAGAGAAGCATGCAAATAAATATTTGTTTAAACAATGAAAACGGTTTGAATTGCGTTGCAACAATGAAAAGTATTGTTGTAAATTATGTCAAAAATATTTTTAAAAGTTCATTAAAATTAGAGAAAAAAATTGTACTCAATTTCATTGATATCATTGAAAAGGTAATATTTTGCGCTTTCATATGGTGTAAAAGCGACTTTTGTGCTGTAATATTTTCGAAGGTTATTAAGGAGAAAACGCCAAAATCTCGCTTAATTTTTAATAAATTAAAATTCTAATTAAAATTTCAAAAAAGGGCTCCGAGGTGCACATTCCCACACGTCAAAGTATATTTGTGCCAAATTTCGTAGATCTAGGTCCAACGGGCTGGCCTGTTGAGCGTCGACACACACATTTTACTTTATTATCAGAAGAAGTTAAGGATATTAATACACTGTAAAAAAAATCCCGTAAAATTTACGGTTTTAAACTGGAAGCTGGGTTGGTTGTGCAAAACCGTAAAAGTTACGAAGTAAATCCGTAGGCAAAACGGTTTTTTGCCATACAGGAACAAGTTTTTCCCGTAAAAGTTACGAAGTAAATCCGTAGTCACAACGGTTTTTTGCCGTATGAAATTAAGTTTTCTCCGTAAAAATTAAGTCATCGAAGTAAGTGACGTCATCGACTGAGTTGAGTTGTTTTTCTCCTTCTGTTCGAGTTGAGTTGAAATGTGCTGATGTGTATTATCAATTTTGAATATTAATTAATCAAGGCTTAATTATTAATTTCAATTAGTTTAATTAATATAATTTTTAATTGAACTTACTTGGACGATTTCGATGCAAGATGGTGACAAAACTTCTAACTCCTCCGAGCCGGGGATCGAAACCGCGTTCATAGAAATAAAAGGCAGTCACTCTAACCACTAGACCACCGGAGACTTCATAAATTAAAGAAAAAAATAATCTATTTGAGTTTTAAAGTCACTATAGCTCTAGTGGCGCCACCTAGTGGTGTAAAAATCAACTATTGCCAGAACACGTGTTTTAAGGTTACGGAGATGGAACCCTATTAAAAACATGAAATGAATGCAATAAAATTACATTTAAGAAAAAGGGAAAGTTATCGTACGGAAAGCAATACCGTATGACGAAAAATAGAATTTGAACTGACGGTTTTAAACCGTTTATGGCTGGAGAGAAAAACGGTGAAAAACCGTTTTGTCAACAAAACAGCTTTAAACCGTCAAATATACGGAATAAAAACGGATATTTTTTACAGTGTATGGCGTGGCATTCCTGTTGCAAAACTGCCTCCAATTATAGTATAATAACTGTTAGTATGAACAAATCCAGATGGACAAAAGCTTCAGTTGTTACATTCGGTCACAAATATTTAGAAATATGTAACAAATTTCTGTATTTAAAAAATATCCGATCCACGGAATGAAATCTTAAGACAATTGTTTTTAATTTTTTTAAATTTTGGAACCTAACCTGCCATACTAGTTTCAACCGTGCCTCACATTCGGTATTTGTCTTACATTTTTCCTCTTTTATGAATTTATGGATTTTAAATAATTAACCTCAGAATACATTTTGTTTCATTTACTTGCATTAATTTGTGTCTAAATCAGTCATTTTGTTTTTTCATTACAAATGCATACAGTCGGACCTCTATTTAACGAACCTCTATTTTGCGAATTTCTCTATTTTGCGAACTTTTCCTTAGAACCAAGAACATTTTGCGAATTTCTTCGTAAAATTGCATCCAAATAGCGAAGTGTATTCTCTATTTAACGAACTTTTCATGTGATCCAATATTTTTTTCTCTCTATTTCTCAAAATATTTCCGAACATTTCAAACTTATTCTTTCCTTTAACACATTTTATGGTGATCAATGATCTTGAACTGGTTTTAACAGTCTGAATTGGTTATTTTGGACAGTGTGAAAAATAAAAACAATACAGCGTTGAATTGCGATGAAGACGAAGATTATGAAGATGGAAATGATCATGATGCAGAAATCAACAAACCTTCGTATGATGAAATGGTAAAATCATTTGAAACAATCCGACGCACAGTTTGAAGAAAATACGGCTGAAGGGGGTTTTTGGTGCATTACAAAGATGCGAGACGTATTATGAGAGAAAACACTTTTTCAAACAAAAAAATCAAACAAAATTAACAGATTTCATCAGTAATTAAATTTAAGGACGTATGTGGTGATGTATGCTTAAAATAAATTGTTATTAAAAATGCTATAATGTCATTAAAATTCATTAATTTAATATAAAATTATTTTTCTCAAATTGAAAATACAGTGTATTCCCGGACAATGTTTTGTTTTATTCTTGTTTTCCTTGCAGATTTCTTTTTGATGGGTAAGATATATAAAACAAATAGATATTAATTTACAAAATAAAGATGTGATTAATTACTTTTTTAATAATATTTAGTGTTTATGAATTTAAAATCTGTTTTGTGTAGTTGAAAGTATTTTAAAAGGTGAATCTCTATTTATCGAATTTTCCATATAACGAATTTTTATTCGGGATTTAGCGACTTCGTTAAACAGAGGTCCGACTGTATTTTCTTTCTTCGGTTTCACTATTTTTTCATGGAGTTCTTTTTTTCTACTTTTTTATTTCCATTTCTTCTTTTTTCACATTTGTTCATTCACAGCATTTGTCCAAAAAAAACCCACCGTTTGCTGTGAATCACTGAGTTAAAATGATCACAATCACAAAAGAAATCTTTGAGCCTCTTTGTTGCAGAATTATTTTTAAAAATAAGAACGTTATAGTTTTGACTTCTAGAATTAAGGGCAGTTTCGAAGTTGGTCGGTCTCATACATTGAAATTTGTTAATTCTTCTCAGGGAATATTCAATGCAATCAAACTGCGATTTTTCACACTTTATAAACTCGCGCGATCTGTTTATACTTCTCTCTCTCTCTACAAACAGTCTTTAAGCATTTCTTTTTAACTTGGCTTGCTTCATGCTAGCGAAGATGGAATTTTTTGACTGATTTTTTACCCATTTTTCTACCTGCTGAAGTAATCTTACTTTTTCTCCATGACAATACGCTAATTCAATATCGACAGAACTTTTTATCAATAAATCTATCAATTTAATTAAAATTTTTGCTATACCTGTGATGCCAACTAATAGTGAATCTGAGAAAAATAGATTTTAGGATCTCATAACATTTATAATATTGAATTCTGTAATAAAAACGAACAAGAAACATTTATAATATTGAATATTCAAATACAAAACTAAAAACTAGAAAATAATTAAAATAAAAAAGAATTTCTTCAATTTAAAGAACGCTATGAAAAGTGTGTTCTTAAAAGCTGTTTTATTAAATTTATTTTCTTTAGATTTGTTTAATCATTTCGCTGTAATATTCACACCGACTTCCTGCTCACTATACATTATTAAAATGCGTTTTATTTTTTCTTTTCGAAAATAAATTATCCAGATAAATTTCAAGAGAAAAAAAACATATTTTGAAAAATATTCCTAATCCAGCCATCTGGAAACGGAGCAGATGAAACAGAAATCATAATCTGTTCATTTAATGCTGCTAAATGCTTTAAAGCTGTTGATATTGAATGTAAAATTTTTGGGTTAATAGATGTTAGAAGGCAATATTTTGACTGTCTTCTTCAGTAGCTCGTTTTTGAGTTGACAAGTCCGTAAGGTTCCTTAGAAAATACGTTTCCGTAAGGTTCCTTAGAAATGACAACTGTTGTCATTGTCAGCCTGAAGTAATTCGACATTTTTGAAGCAACTAGCTGCATGGCCCGGCGTTGCACGGGCTATCTCGGATAATTCGTCATTCCCTGACGGAGAGAAGAAGTGAGGTCACGTGACACATGCCCAACATTCTCTCCTAAATAAAAGGAAAGAGTGGTTCAAACATTCCGTCCACACAACGCCATCTATATTGCATTGTTGAGGAATCCATATTGCAATGTTGTAGCTTTCAACAATGAAACAGAAACAAGCAATTAAATATTTGTTTAAACAATGAAAAAGGTTTGAATTGCGCTGCAACAATGAAAAGTATTGTTGTAAATTAGTTTTTAATTAATATCTTTTTTACTAATTAAAATTTCGGAATTTAAATGGTCAAAACGGATTCCTGGGATTATTCCCCATCTTTTGGTACTTTCCGCGCGCTTCTCCGTTCAGCGGTTCGTGAGAAGATAGCCTCACATACATACATACATACATACATACACGTCGAAGTTTAATGGTGTAGATATGTTGGAAATAACGGTGAATATCATTGAATTAGGTGCTGGGATATAGATACAGGAACTTTTGCAGGTATATAAAACGAAATATTGAGAAAAATTTGGGAAATCAAAAATTCAAACGTAATCGGGCGTTTGCATTTTTCTACTAGATTAACGTGCCCCTCATGTACATCAAAAAAGCAGGAAGCTACGAGAGGTCCTACCCCTTTCTCGGTGAAACCGCACCTATTAGGCACAAAAAAATATGGTTGCTTCATCTCACGGATTAGATGCGCTCGACTGAAGGTTAATCATTTTCAATATTATGTTTTTAGCTGAACTTTGTTGTATTTCCTCTAAAAGCAAGTGATTTCGAAGCACACTTAACATTTAATCCCATAAGTGTTCAGCAAACATATTTTTTTCGATCCATAACTTTCACTTTTACGCACTTTTATTTAGCTTGACTTGTTTCATGATTGTTCAGATGGAATTTTGTAATCGATGTTTCGCTCACCTTTAATGAAAATTTGTGCACTTACGCGTTCTCTATGACAATATATATTTTAATATTTTCAGAACTTATTTATGAGTTGATCGATTTATTTGTTTAAATACCATAAGAGTAGCAACAACTGGTAGTAAGTTCGAGGAAAAATTGATTGTATAATATTTAAAATGCATGCAAATATACAATATAATTTATGATATAACATTTATTATAAATCGAAAGCTAAAATGTGAAAAATAATAAATACGAAATCTAAGTTTTTGTATCTTGTATTAAAACTTAGTCTTCGTTGAACTGTGCTTTTTAAAACCGTCTTTATTCATATATTTCCCTATAAGCGCTAATAACTGCGGAAGCTGTACCTTTCAACTTAATTAGATAGTCTAACTGTCAAAAAAATTAACGTCTTGAAGTTAAAAGATAATTCACTTCATTCACCTTTTATATTCAGGATGTTAAATTTTTTGACAGTTAGATGCTTTAAATAAATTGAAGAAAAAATTCATCTAAACAAACTGTAAGTTAAATAATCTGAAGAAATTTCATCATTACATAAAAAACATAAAAAATAATTACACATAAAAATCATCTAAATAAATTGAAGAAATTCCACCATTACATAAATGCATTTTAATATATTCAGAGACATAATATTCAGACAAGAGATCACGAACAAAGATATAGACTTTCAGCCATCTAGCCGCCTTTGAAATTCTATACAGCCATTTAATCATCTATGCATTATTTTCTTCTGAATGATATCACTGAAGGCATAATTACTTACAAAGAGAAAGTATTGTAATCGTCAAAAAATTCGAACTCGAGATTTTGACGGATCTCCACGTTTTAGACCTCCCTGAGTCCGAAAAACACAATTTTGGAATTATGTCTGTCTGTGTGTGTGTCTGTGAACACGATAACTCGAAAACTATTAGAGCTATGGGGATGAAATTTGGTATGTGGTCTTTAAACATAATTTGTAGGTTTCTATCAAATTTTGGATAAAATTCGTCAACGGAAAGTCTGTCTGTCTGTATGTCCGACGTCATGCGAACACTATAACTCAAAAACTTCAATAGCTAGATGGATGAAATTTGGTGCACAGTTTTATCGTCATGAATGTAGGTCCGTATCAAATTTTGGACCAAATCCGTCAAAGGGTTGACTGTCTGTCGGTCTGTATAATTTACTATTGAAACCAATCCGGTATCTCCACGCGCATGCGTACTTGAAACAGTCTTCTGTGCAGGCGAAAGGAGCGAATTACGTCAGTTTGTCCTTGAGACGGCAAGAGTGAAACCTAGCAGTGTGCGATAGATATGCGTGTCAATCGGCAGGAATCGCTTTGAATTCGATTCTTTACCTAGATATGTTTCAATCACTCTAATGAAAAACCTTCTGATAGTCATTGGATTCTGGATAACAGTAGGTTCGAATTTTTTTAGCCACGCGGGGGAAGGAGAAACGGCATCTTTTTGGGGAAGTATACGAGAAAGTTTAGGGGAGAACACTCCCGCTGGTTTTTATTGCAATCATATGAACAAAGTAAGAGAGGCTGGTGGGGTAATTCAAAACCAGAAAATAGGAATAACCTTCCAGCGGGCGCGCGTATATGAGAGATAGACTAGAGAAGAATTTCGTTTTATATCTTTTCAACAGACGGCGCTACAAAAGCATGACTTTGGCTATTCTTCCAGCTCATTTCGACAGACTATTAGTCATCGTTTGAAATTCGAGGTGTTAATAGGACTCTACGAATTTGTTATTTGTATTTCAGAGATACGCTCGACAGTAAAACAAATGTAAAACTCGCTTCTTTTTTCATATCTAAATTTCAATTTCTTCTTTACTTCCATATTGTCTTTAGAGTTTTGTATTACAAATGTAAATATTTCAGTAGATAAATGGTAAATTTCATTTTTTTATTATTATTTTTACGTCATTCAGCTAATTGTTTAGTCATTGTATATAGTTTTATGTTTACATTGTTTCCATTCCTTTTTAAATAAAAATTGTTTAAAATTATTGCACTAATTAACCCTCGCCCAATTACAACCTAATTTTAATAATTACCCGTTTAAAAATTGATATTTTGCTTTAGCGTATCTAGGAAATAGGCTCGATCTTTCATAGAGGGCTCGCCTTCTGGAAGATGAAGCGAATGATTTTGAGTTTAAAATTGCGAGAAATTAAACCGTCTAAACTACCAGTTTGGTTGGCTTAGTTAAATAAATTTGAGCTAATAGTGAAATGTTTCTCCTTATTATTCCTAATTTTAAGGAAAAAATCAACACGTCATTTTGTTTATTATCCAGTTATTCTTCTTTCCATGTAAATCCTTTAAGGCTAGTTTTCATTGATTAATTTTTAATAGGATAAAACTATCGAAACAGATTCAAAAAGATTTTTTTATGACTCAACAAAAATATGTCATTTTACACGATTAAAATGCACCACACTTCTTTCTTATTCAATTCCTACTGTTAGTTCACACTCTCCCTATATATATATATTTATATATCTTGTTCAAATTTTCAATCGTTAATAAAATACTTTTTATTCATCCACTCAAGTTCAAATACATTTTTTTAACTTGTGGTGGATGACACTTGATGTTAATACAGTTTTTTCAAATATTAATTCATTAATTAAATTGAATTAATTAATTTTATTTATTAGAGCCTCGCAACGTTGCCGCCAAATCGCCAAATTTGTCGTCAAGTTTGTCGCCAAGATTAGGATATCAGGGAAACGACTTTATAGCTTTGTAACAATATGGAATATGTCATTGCACAGTGCGTGGCAACATGCAGTTGGATGTGAATTGACAGGCAGAGTTGTGTTTTGCCATGTGTCTCTGACATTGGATGAATTGATTTCGTGTGTTGATTAGGAATTTTATTTAGCAAATTGCTGTTTAAATAACGTAAAGATAGATAGATACATAAAGCAAGGAAACAGCATCTGAATCGTAAAAATTTTAAAATAACCAGTCTCGCAGGAATGAATGTTGTACTTGTGATTATTATTTGTTGGCCTCGTACAAAATATAAAATAACTATTTCACTATATTAAGTAATAAGTAGGAATTGACTTTAAAAAAATTCTTTTTATATTACTTGTCTCTCTATTTATTTAACAGCTTTCCGCAGAAACATCTCAATCTCCGATCGAAACCTATAAAGCGTTGACAACTTTGATACGAAGAATAATAGCCGCAGTATCCAATAATCCTGTCTTTAACGATGGCCGCTGTTCTGCTCCACTTCACATACAAAAAAAGAATCTCCAGGGCGTTGTCAGATATTGCCGGTGTTTTCTCCTGAGAGTCCAGTAGTAATTTGCTAGGAGTTCGCTTGCCAGATCCAACATCCGAAGCTTATCAGCAACATCTTCTCTACAGAGGGTGTTAGCACATTTTTAGAACGATCTCGTTTCGCTTTAGGGAAAATTCGTTTACTTAAAAAAATTCATTTTCACAACAATTACATTTTTGAAGCTATAATTTATCATTTGCAACATAAAATTTTTGTTTACATGCAAAATGGCGCTTTTCAAGAAGCGATGGATGGAAGTTTTTTTTTTCCTTTCCAAAGAGAGTTAATCTTATTCAGTTATTGAAAGACACTTTGAAATCCATGGGTTTTTTTATATCAAAAACCACAATAGGTTATATTGTTAATAAGAAAGCAGAAAATCCTCAAAGTTTGGTTTCAAGCGGGAAAATTGTTCCAAATACGTATCCAAGGAAAGAACGCAGTTCTTCGAATATTGCAAAGATGAGATCTTTAATGTTAAAAGAAGATCCTCCAAGTCAAATATCTGTTTCAAAATCATTAAAATGCTCAGTATCAACTGCAAACAAAATTATTAACACTGACTTGAATCGCAGAAAGGATGAAAAAATACAATTTTCATTGTCTTTCTCCACATCATATCGCTGAACGCAGAACACACCGCAGAATTCTTTATAAAAAGCATTTATGCGGACAAAATTGGAAAAATGTCGTAACAACAGATGAAGCTTGTGTTTATTTAAATGACTACAAGAAAAAAATTCAATTCATTATCATCAAAGAGGAGAAAAAAATCAAAAGAATGTTTTCTTAATAAAATTATTATTGTTGTTCATTTTTCACATAATAGCAAAATAAAAGTAAAGAGAGTGGATAAAAATGTTAAGATCAACTCCACATACTATCAGGAACATATTTTATCTGCAATCTACAAATATGAAATAAAATCTCTTTACCCACAATGCTACAAACAGTAGAACTGCACTAAAACAAAGCAGGCAGCAGTATATCACAATCCACTGTTAATTTCCTAGGGAAAAAATAGAACAAGAAGTGGTTAATAAGACTATAACCCTCACTGATATTCCTGGTAAATAGTTCTGTACCACCCTGAGATTTTGGATTTTTAAGAACCGCATTATCCAAACGTCGACCTTTTCTAGACTTTGGAAAGCTTTTGACAAGAAATGGGAAAAAATACCTCTTCTGATACCACAAAAATCATTATTGTCATGGAAGTTACGATGTAGAAAGATAGTTAAGAATACGGACTATTAAAGTGAACATTTCAAACACAAAAAAATATGAAAAATAGTTCTTAAAATACCATAAAAATCGTTCTAAAAATGTGCGAACACCCTCTGTAATTTGTACTGTAAAGGAAAGTGGATATAGCGGTTAGAATTTTACATGAATATTTCTTATGTAGTTTCATAAACTTTTAATTTCATTTAAGAATTTTTACTTCTGCTTTAAAAGAATCTCGAAGACGTTGTCATACATTCCCTGAGTTTTCTCCTGAGATTCCAGTAGTAATTTGCTAGAAGAAGAATTTTCACTTCTGATTTAAAAGAACTTGAGCTAGATTTAAGCTTCAGTACGGACCAGAAGTTCAAAGCGTCGTATGTTTCATCAGAGAGAATTCAGAATTTAGAATATTCTCTTTCACTTTTCCTTTAAAAAAATATTTCCAATTAGTAAATCCTCAGTGTAATCATGCATACTTTCTTATATGCTTAGAGATGTTGATGAATTCCGGTACTTTTACATAAAATGTTCGTGAATAGTTTTCTTCTTTATACCGATCAACTAAAAATGAAAAAAGAAAAAAAGAGAAATGCTAGGTTATTTAAAAATACGAGAACCCCTTCATGTTAGCTATGGAACGATGTTTGTGACACGTTTAACTAGAAATATAATTTTTGACTACGAAAAGTGAAATGACTTCCCAGATAGCCCCTACGTTTACAGCAAGTTTGATTTTGACTTGATATTACCTTGTCATGACAAATTTGACGCGTCAAGCTTGAAGCGAAACTGTGGCAAACTAACAATGCAGAATCGCCACCCTCGCTTGCAAAACGAGTTTGCCACAAGTTCGCCGTGGCAACTAGCGCTACCCCTTCTTACAATGCAAGCTTGCTATGAGTTTGCAAAACAAGCTTGATGCAAAGATGATATAAGAGATAATTATCTTTGTCTGCGTTTTAAAAAACATTCGATTTTTAATAGCATCTCCTAAACCGTCCTTCTTTTTATTAATTCAATAAATCAATGATAATTTGTGAAAAAACTAACTTTTTTATAAAAAAAATTTTGAAACATTTTCCATCTTTTTACTAAATATAGAACTCGCAATTTAAAGAAGACTATATCGCCTTTTTCTTAATGTTGAAATTTTAACAGTTATAAACAAAATTAAACCTAAAAAACAGTCTTGTTTTTTAGGTTTTTTTTAGGTTAGGAACAGTTTGTTGAAAAATAATAACTTATACATTTTGTCCCATTTTAAAGTAATTACTTTTGAACTCTAATTTCATAATTTATTCTACTAGCAAAACGTATTTATTAGCTAAAATCGCTCTCTCTTTGATTTTAAATCATGTTCTCATCACAAAATTTAATAAATTAATAAAATCAAGAAAAGAGTTTAAAATAAATCGTATACAAATCGAATCGAACGATGCATTAGCGAAATCTATCTGCTCCTCTCAGCGTTTATCTGGCCGAGTGGTTAGAGCGTCCGCTTCGCAAGCGCTGGGTCGCGAATTCTAATCAGAGGTTGTGTTTGTACTCTGTTTTTGCTATGTTTGCAATGAGTTTGAAGTGGCAAGCTTTCTGGCAGTTCGTCGCGTTTTGACTTCGAAGCTTGCGTTAACTTGCTGCAAGCTTGTTTCGCACTTGCACTCTTGTCGTGCCAACCTTGCTGCAAGCTTGCAGATTTGCAGTACAAGTTTGCTCCAAACTAAAATTGCTATCTTAGAACCAACTAATTTAATAGACTTTTAAAAAACGCGTATAGTAATACCTCAGGTTTCTTTTTATTTGTATCGAAAAAAAAAATGTTTTCAGAACAGAATGCGTCATTTAATTAGGAAGTAAAAGAAATAACTATTTCAAGAGATTAAAATTGTTCAATGAATTCCAAAATCTCGATCCAGTCCATGGTTGCTATACAGAAAGAAAAATCATCCCAACTGTGTTGTGTATTGAGCGTAAGATGGAATATAGTCATGCCTATTGTCCCTTCTATTACAAAAAAAAATTGAAAAGATTACATTCATACAAACTGTCATCAAATCTTTTAATGTTCTTCAAATTTCTTTTCATAATTTTTCTATTAATTTAAACAATATATATCATAGGTATTCTAACTGAACTTGGTATTACATAAATTCGAGAAATTTACATTCATACGTTCATCACTGTTTGAATAAATTTATATGTTATAAAAGATTTCAATTATAGTATAAACTAGTTTCATATTTTCCATCTTGTTTCTTAAACTTTTAAATATGCTTTTCTACCTCATATTTTTTTTTCTTCACGAGTCTGATTTAATTTGACTGGGTCTTATAAAATAACTTGTTGATTCGGAGATACTGACAATAAATAAAGCAGGATTTTCAAAATAATCTCATAAAAAAACTGATATTCTGAATTCTAAGATACGGATATACTTAAAGTGATTGATGAGCAACTCGTTCAGTGTTAGGAACTGTTTAAAAAACATTACACTGCATTCATAACATTCTTACATATTCACAGAATGCAAATTTATATACAGAAAACTCCATAACTTTTCCAAAACAAACAAAGAGAATTTTTGCTCAGCATTATCTCATAAACATTGAATATCCAGTCTTTTCTTGTAGTAAAACATTTTCAGGACTGTTTGTAGTTGCTGAAAGGCATTTCTTTCACTCCGTTTTCCTTCCATTAATTCTAAGCAAACAGTAATATAAACTCTTGCATCTGTTGTTAGTGCACATGCACGAACTTTATATGCCTCCAGTTTTAACACTTAAATAAACCAACTGATAAATTTAAAGAATGGCTCAAATATTTAATCAACAACAAAAGGGCAATTGTTAAACTTCACTAGGTAATTAAGACCAATTACAGGATTTCCGGTAAACTATCTTGTTTTATAATATTTTATTCTAATTTTTGATGATTCTACTATTTCTGATTTTGGCTGCTTTTGCAGATTTTCCATGGAGAAGCACCTACAATTTTTTGTACCTAAATTGACATTTGCCATCTTTATTGCAGAATATTCATGATATATTGTCTGATTTCGATTTTGAGATAATAGAAAAATTTTAAAATAATTTAATTTTAACTTAATTTTATTTTTATCTGCTTGTTTGTTTTTGTGTGTGCTCAGTTTCAGTTTATGTTTTGTTCAAAATGTGTTGTAACTGAAAGATAAGGAGATTTTTAAGTATGAAGAGGGAAGAGACTCATGTTTATATGGAATGCCGCTGTTGAAGAATTAATTCAATTTCAGGAACCATTTTTATTAGATGGCTAAGTTCCACGACACAGTACATTAAAAGGTACAAGACGCAAGACAGAGAACAACAACACAAGACAAGTACACAGAAGAAGAAGAGAGAGAGGCATCATGGGAAAACCCCGGATGGCTCTAGTAGCGCCACCTAAAATAAAAAGGAGAAGGCAGTGAATTGTAACCGCTACAAGAATGTATATTTTGAATTTAAAAATAAATGTGCTCTTCCTCCACAAGCAATCCCAAAGCTTTTACACCCTTTCGGGGTAGACAGGTTGACAACAGTACTAAAAAACCGTGCCTGCCTTGTATTCAGTGAATTAAAGTGTGATACTTACAGGGTGTCCAACAAAGGACTCCCTCATTTTAAAATTAAAGAACTCGGCAACGGAGATCGATAGAAGAACGAAACCAGTGATTTAGTCTGAAAGCCGTAAAAATCTGATACAAAAGTTTCAAAATTAGTTATAAATGTTGCCGACAGGTGGAGCTGTACGTTGTAATCACAGTTCAGATTTCGAGAAGAAAGCTATAAACTGTCATTTGCAAGTAATCGTTGCAATCACATCACAATCGATTCAAATTAGGCATTTTTCGTGCTTGCCAAGGACAGTTTATAGCTTTCTTCTCGAAATCTGAACTGTGATTACAACGTACAGCGCCACCTGTCGGCAACATTTATAACTAATTTTGAAACTTTTGTATCAGATTTTTACGGCTTTCAGACTAAGCATATCACTGGTTTCGTTCTTCTATCGATCTCCGTTGCCGAGTTATTTAATTTTAAAATGAGGGAGTCCTTTGTTGGACACCCTGTATATATAACCTATCCTTAACATCAGAAGCCCATGTAGCATTAATAGAGGAACCAGGTTGCAAGTATACATGTCATATATCATTAACTGCTGGTGAAAGTGCAAAAGAAATAGCCCAAGGTAATATCAAATTTACAAAAACGTATAATATGAGTTTGCAGAACCTATCGGTTATCGGATGTGACGGAGCAAATGTGAATACGGGATGGAAAGGAAGAGTAATACGTTTGCTTGAGACATACATTGGAAGGCCATCACAATGGAATATATCTATGCTACATACCAAAAAGTACAAGCAAAGAAGAAATTACTTATTTCAAATAAAGAAGAAATGATTTATTATTTGTTTTCAATTATACCAAAATGAGCATTTCTCGCCTCAATGAGCTGTAATTTCTCGCAAAAATTTTTTTCCCCAAAAAATATATTTTGAAAATAATTACGAAATTAGTTCTGGCATACGGCGGGAATGTTACCCAATGGATCAGTTAGAACCCTCAAAAACTTTTATTAATTTCACCCAATATTTAGCTGCGCCCCTTTGGCATTAAAAAAATTGAAAAAAGACAAAAATCTATTTTTTTCCCAAAAAAATATATTTTGAAAATAATTACGAAATTAGTTCTGGCATACGGCGCAAATGTTAAATGGATGTTAATGTTTAAGGAAGTTCATTTATCAAAATTTTCGAAGAGTTTAGCTTCAAAATAAAAACTGTTATATCTGTTGAATATTGATTTTCGTAATAAATGCAATATTCTGCGATCGAACATTCCCTTTTTTCAGACCTGAACAATGTTATTTGTCGGTAATATTTTTATTGCTTTTCATCATGAAATATAAATGAAAATTCAGTAACAAAAAATAAATCCTATTTTGTAAACAGTGTAACTTAAAACTCGTTTCTTCAGAGGATCTGCACCAAATACTCTGTCTACCAGATTTACATTTGCTACATCTTAGGTCTTGCAAAATGCGTCTGGTATTGCAGCTTTATCGCCTCGCTGTCAGAACCGAAAACGATGTTTTCTTGACACTAATCCCGCTGAAAAATCCACAAAAGCAAGAGATTTCCCTCCGAAATGGGGCGACGCCGCGGGATGTGTGGGTGTTTTCGATGGGGGAGAGAAGCTCTCATATACACATAAAAAAAATCGATATCTATTTTTATATAAGATGTTTCCAGAGGAAATGTGCGAGGATTCGGGTTTGAAATTTGCTTCCTGCTTTTATCGAGAGATCTCGTATCTTGTCGTAAACGAGTTTAGAAATTAATTTTGATTTTTACATGGTGTTGTAGGTATTTTTTGCACGTTAAAGATCAAATATGAATGTGCTTGCTAATATATGCATTTTTCGTATAACCTTATCTTCCATGGTTTCTATTCCCCCCAAAGTTATGTAAACATACATCAACGAATCTTAAAAAAATGCAGAAAATATTATTCAAAATTTCATTTCAAACTTAACATTTTTCCTAAAAAATATTTTTGAAAAAATTTAATGGTTGATTTAAAATTTCTTTACTAAAATTGTACTTGTTTTGAACAAAAATAATGCAGTAAATAAAAGATTTTATAATCCATGAGTAATTTATTCAGAATTATAAAAAAAGACGAAAATTGAAGTGATGCAAATGCAAATGCATATATCTGTACCTGTAAGTCCAATTTTGCCGATTTTGATGTTTTCATTATCATTATTCATGGATGGGCAAAGTGTAGTATCTTCAGAGAGGAAGGAACTTAAGATAACAGCTCTCAAAAAATAAACTAAATTGCGCACTGCAATCTGAATCTTCTATTGTCTCTGACGTACAGTTGTACGGTCTGATGTTATCTGATCTGCATCGCAGTATACGGATAATTAAGAATAATATATTCAACATGGTGTTGATTGAAATCTAACTTTGTCTACCATAACCAGGAGTTAACTCCCCCGGGGAGCACCACGAGTACGAGGATGAGAGGGCGCCGGATAAGTTAGCAGGGTATCCCTTCTCCTAGAGGTACAATATTTGTGGGGTTGCATTACCCCACCAGTGATAGTAGGTACCTCCTACGGGAGGGACCATGACCGGTGATGGCTACTAGGATTCCAGCCTTAGGACTTGATCTCTTCCAGCGACTGTCATTGAATGGTCCCTGGATGCCTTGGCAGGACAGGGGAAACATGGTTTACGGTTAGAGGGGTAACACGGTTACGGAGTCAAAGACTCATGATAGAGAGAAAGTGTGGCATTTTCTGTATACTGTAAAGTCTTGGCCTAAGTGTGACCAAATAATTCAAGCTTAGGTTGGCCTAAGTACTTTTATTTACTACAGCAATAATTAAGAGACACTTCTCGCAGAGAAGTCTTGATTAAATATGATTATTTACAACGGAATCGACAAAATCATAGTTCTAAAACGTCAAAGTTCCATGAGCAATTAGTCGATGAAGACTAGTAATCATCGGATGGATAACTTCCACCTATCAACGTGATACCAAACCACGAGACTACCAAGAGTGCTCGCAAGTTCATGAGCCGAGATTCCGAGGATGCCGATTCCTCGGAGTTGCCTACCAAAGTCCGACTTCAGTCGGGACTTTCAATCCGCTGATCACACAGCTTTCTTCGGTACTCCGGAGCCTGAAACCTCGTTCGAGACGCCTCATTCGTTTCTCCCCGCCCGTCTCCTCGAACATCAGTTTTATTCACTCCTTCAGGGGGTGGATGAAGTGGTGAAGCTCCACCTATCTTTTCCTTCACTGGATAATGGTACTCTGGTTGACCAACAGCTCCCTTCCTAGTGGTCAACCCCGATTATGGGAAGGTTCTTGAGTTTTCGCACCACCGGCCTATTCAGGAATGATACCAAAGGGTACCGCTAATGTGTTCTCTGACAGTGATGGATTCCTCCGCATTGTGGCGGTCCTCTGTGTGAAGTCCTTTCTTTTGCCTCCGTCTCGTTAGCAATGTCCAGGTGCAACTCCTGCTGTTTGCCGCCAATATCAAAAGGGCCGGCACTCTTTTTCTCATGGGAACGTTGCTCGCGGGAAGGAAACCTTGAAAAATAAATAGTAGCGTGTGTGTGTGCCAAGGAATTTATAAAATGAGAGAAACCTTGTTTTTTGCGGTATTCAATAGAATTTCTACTTTGTTCTTCATATACTTTCATACCATATACACTTCATATACTTTCAGATACTTAGCAAACACAGTGCAACTCTGGTTAACCGAATTAAAGGGGGGGAAGGAGATATTTCGTATAACGACTTTTTCAGTTAAGCCAAGAACATCTATTACTATTTTGAGAAGGACTTCGTAATTTTGAACCTCGGTCAGATGACGAGGGCAACTCCTTAACTGGCATCCCTCTCCAAATCTCCACTTCACACCAGCGGGAAAAGACATCTCGTTTGCTTGGGTATTATTTAGCAGATTCAAGAAAATTAAACAAACCATGTTAATCTTCATAATTCCTTCTAATAGTTAAAACAAACTTGCTAGGAGTTTTTGGAAACGGAGTCAATTTGAGGGAGGACATTTGGAATAGATGGAGGACATTTGGTCAAATGTACGAAATTTTAGAATCTAATTCTCAGTTAGGAGGAAAAAAGACGTGATACTAAGGCACAGTTTAATATAATACGAGGTAGAGTCAATAAATTCCCGGAATGGTCGCCTACATTCATGCAGGTGTTCGTTGGAGGGGAAATATCTTTTTCGGAGGTTGGCAGCACTAATAAGGAAAACACACAGCCATCTGGAATTCATTTCCGGTACTGTCGGCGTTAGCTGCAGATCATTTCTGACAAAGAGAATTTTTCATTCGTCGGATTTTCAAATGTCGTCTTTAGAGTAGCGTGCAAACATCAAATTCTGCGTTTTGCTCGAGAAATCACCTTCTGAGAAGTTCGAGAAGCTGAAGAAAGCATACGGGAACGATGCCATGACAAAAATGGCTGTGTACGAGTGGCATAAGGGGAAAGTGGGTACGAGGAAAAGATTTTCTTCGATTACGATAGCATTATTCTCTGCGAATTTATTCCTGAAGGCCAAACTGTCAATAAAGAACTTTAAATGGAGTTCTTTAAACGACTGCGAGATGCAATCAGACAAAAACGATCTGAAAAATGGGCAACAAAGGATTGGTTTCTTTTACACGACAAAGCTTCACCACATCGCGCTCTGCTTGTGAAAAAGTACCTTGCCAGACACAGTGTTACCACTCTCTAACACCTTCCTTATTCTCCCGACCTAGCACCAGCGGATTTTTACCTGTTTCCAAGGCTGAAAATGAAATTGAAGGGACAGCGTTTTGTGGATTCAGATGAGGTGATCGAAAATGCGACGAAGCAACTGAAGGACTTCTCAAAAAATGGATTCCAGGAGCGTTTTGAACAGTTATACGAACGCTGGAAGCAGGAGGAAAGTACTTTGAAGGACAATAAGGTAAAATTATTGTTCTATTTTTTAATTATTTTTAATTGACCTATTACGGGAACTTTTTGACCCTACCTCTATTAACTTAGATATTATATGACATTTGCCTGCCATGTGACTGCACATGTCATATAACATCTAAGTTAAGTTTAACATTACCATGACATCACGTAAATCTTGTGATGAGTTGGTTTGTTGGGGATAAGAGACAAAAATAATTCTGTGATGCGCAGTCTGTAAAAATATCTGCTACCAAAACAAATGCCAAAATATCTCGAACGGTGGATGACACGGTAATATGTAAAATATTCTGGAGAGCTTGGAATTTTCTTTTAAATTCATGACTATTATTTTATATTCACGGTTGGAGTCGGTATCTTCTACCAGACATATTTGTCGTTTAAAGTAATATATGAAAAGAGAGTATCCTCTCTCTCATATATTACTTTAAGGATTTAAACATTCTTATATTCATATGAAATTTGATGTTCAGTTTGCTCTTGTATTATAGATATTATATTGCCACATGTCTTGAAATTTTCGTGAAACAAAAGCATGTCTAGAATTTTAGAATAACTATACAGTACCTATTTCTGATATATCAAGAGATGTCCCCAAACTATGCCGTCTCGCTTAACTTTCGATTAATAATAGTCAATGAATAGTATTACGCATTAATTTGATAACAGCATCTCAATTAAAGTTAGGATTATAGGGAACGGCAATTGAGAAATTTGTTTAGTAACTGTCCTTTCACTTTTATATTGTTACAAAAATCGTACTGGTAGGTGTACGTGAATGCAGTCCAACAAGCAGGATTATAAAAAAAATATTTATTGTACGAATATTCTAGGGAAACAAAATGTATCACAGCTAACAAAACTAAGCAGCACCTTCATAAATTAATAACTCAATCAGGCAGCAGATCACTAATAAAAATCAGTCACAACACTTTCAATAACGCCAAATATCTATCAGCTCACCAATTTGCACTGATGAAATTCCAACTGATGGTTTCTGGTTTGAGTATCTTGCTTTTTATACCTTTTCCGACGGGATGTGACGTCACAAAGACTTATATCGAAGGTTCTTGATAATTCCGTACCTAATAGAGATAGGACGAAAATTCCGGCATTTTCTAGAAACTTTGTTTTGTCGTCAAAGTCGCCAAAATGATAATCAAGTTTGTTGCCAAGGTCGGGGTTCATCGGTTTAGATTCTAATAAGAACTCCGTAAAACCCCCTTTCCTGCCATAAGATTATCATGTCAGGGAAACAACTTTACAGATTCGTAACAATATTGTAACGTTTTGTTGCTGTTTTATTATTTCGACGTTTATGATGCTAATATCCTTTTAAATTCATTTTTGTTTGATTTATAAGCAGTTTAGAGAATTTTTCTTTAGAAAATTCCTGGATTTTACCTTAATTGGATGGATCATCTGGGTGAGATCCATGTAACATGCATTTAATAACTCTTTGCTTTCAAATAACATCCTTCAGGAATTTTTTTCCGAAACGCACCTATCAGTTTGTTCTGGGGTTTTCGGTTTGTATCTTAGTTTCTTATAAAAAAGCTTTTGCGCATGAGGGAACAAATCCTTTTGGAATTCAATTGTATACAAATATGAAACGATAATCACAAATAATTCCCTTTTTCATATTCCTTTTATTAATATATTTTAAGTGAAATACCTTAATGATGAGTATGGTCTTATTTGACCTTTTAAGATACTCGAAAATTTTCATTGCACTTTTTGTTTCTGGCCATTCAGGATTAAAAGTCACGGTTATGAAAAGATCGTTTTTCCGTGCCTTCTCACAACGACAATTATATTTTGATAGTTACTTCAAAGGTCTTGTGCGCTTCCCATGAAAAAAAAAGTAATGAAATTACATTACCTAACCTTGCTTAGTTTTGAAAGTTTCTCTGCTTATTTAATACATTTCTTGAAAAATGATAATCCTTGATAACATTCGATTCTCAGTTTAATACGATTGAGTAAATAGGAATTTAGTCATTGCTCTCTGATTTATGAGTGAATAATGTAATACTGGAATTACTGATCCTTCATAATAAATAGGATTAAACTGATCTGTGACTGTTGATTTGGCGGTAAGCATAGTACTGCAACACTGATATCTGTTCAGATGCTCTCTCTCCTGTTTGCACCATATGTGTTGTTAATCTTAAATCGGTATTCGGAAATGGTAGGGTAATTCATATCAAAATCACTCGGTCTGGAGCATTCTCCGTCTGATGTGTCTTAATAACGGTCGCTACAATTACTAGTGCTGAGGCCGGAGTCATAACGACCATCACCGGCCCCAGGCCCACCCCTCCCGAAGGTGGCACGCACTATCACCGGCAGAGGGCAAACCCAAGACAGTATTGTACCACCATAGAAGAGAGACCCCACTTATTTATCCGGCGGCTTCTCATCTACGTACTCTCGGTGTTGGATTGCAAAAATTGCATCTACCTCATTTTTCGGCTTTATCAGTATTTTTAAATATTTAAATCTTCACCACCAAAGTTTATTTAGTATCTTGTGGCATCTCTGTCAACTTTTGAAATTTAAACGGTAATTTTAACAGTTTTATTAAATATCTTAATTTTTCTTAATTATTTACTTTGTAATCAACTCAAATATTATTTGTCTTAACTTTCGATGTCTTTTCATTTAATGTTTCAACTTTATTAAATTATAAATTAAATTTTTCAACAGGACTATTTACTCGCCATCTTGTTCCGCGGATGAATTTTTATGTGAAAAGGCTTTGGCGTCTTTGACTGGAAGCATTTTTCTTTGTGTGATTTAAAATTTGACGAGTCGAGACTTGCTAGAAGTGGTTGCACCTGCGTGGGGACCCCCCGAAATGAAAAGACATCAAAAGTTAAGACAAATAATATTTGAGTTGATTACAAAGTAAATAATTAAGAAAAATTAAGATATTTAATAAAACTGTTAAAAATTATCGTTTAAATTTCATAGTCGCCAGAGATGCCACAAGATACTAAATAAACTTTGGTGGCAAAGATTTAAATATTTAAAAATACTGATAAAGTCGAAAAATGATGTAGATGCAATTTTTGCAATCTAACACTCGGTCTTCCCGGTAGAGACTCGGAAATGGTAGAGGGAAAATCATCCAAATAGCCCAAGATGCTCTAAAATATTATGACGATTTCTTCACGATATTGTACAACATTCAGAATATCAAACAATATAATAATATCGTACTCTATCTTCGTGTTAAAACGGATGGGAATTAAATATGTAGACAGTTTTGTGATCACAACAGTTCCAACACTGGATTTAGAATGAAAGCATGAAACAATGTCTGGAATGATACAGTTCTTCGAAATTATTGTAAGAACACATTGAAATGTTAACTAATGTGTTTTCATTTGACTACTAGATCTACGATTAAAATGAAAAGTTAATAAATTTTATTATAATTAACGCTGTAGTAGAAATTAAAATTTAACACTATAGCAATAAACAATTAGATTTATAAAGTTACGATTAAAAAGTAATAACTCTTGTAATCGCTCCTGTACATCGCACGTTTACTCATATAAAATATTGAACAATAGATTGGTTACACAAGGTTTCGTCATTTTTCTCTCACATGGGAATTCATTTCTCTCGATAACTGTCGATAAATTCATTTAATAAAAGATAAGAGTGTTTTTTTCCGGCTGCAAAATGACTCAAGGATATTAATATAGCCGATGCGAGTTTTGACCTTCTCAAAATTAACCTTATTAAATTATTAATTATTAAAAGCTACGATGAGTGACCCGCGTTTCCCAGAGAAGTCCGTCCTTTGTCACTATTTGACAAAGTTGAATTTAATATTATGAATTAAACCAAATCTAAAAAAACGATATTTAGTATCTGAAAAAACAGGTGATTTGTTAACTTTTCATAATTTTAAAAGTACTTTTTTGAGCGCATCACTAATTAAATATCCCAATAACTTATCTTTACAAGGCGTGCAACTCGTGTCCTTTTTTATTTCAACTTTAGTTTTTAATTCGAATCAATAATAACTAATACATTAAAAAGAAATATTTAAAATTAAATGAGGAGATTCAAGGCAATATGCAAATCTGGCAGAAATCTGCTATGCTAACTCTATTACGGATCACATTTAAGAGTATTTTATTTTTCTGATTGGAATCTTTATTTTCAATAGTATTCTGTAAGTAAAGTATTTCTTTTTAAATTTATCTGGGAATTTTAGGATAAATACTTAAATATACACGGCACGATTTTTAATCTTTCAGTAACAGTTGGTTAAGTCTAAATACGTGGGGAAAGGAATGCATAGAAAATAATTTGAAAAATAACTCTTGAAAATTAAAAATGAAAGTGGGAAAAATAACACAAAAACAACTAGGCTGGTAATGTGATAAAATCTTCAAGCGTTTGATAAATATTTGTGAAATCTAATAACCATTTTATCTGATATTTTTGTGGGCTTACTAAATTTTATTCCCTTAAAGTGACTTTTAAAATGGCAACATCAACAGAGACTACTAATATGATAATTAACCATTTCGGTGCTATTTTTATATTATAATTTTTTAACGCAATGCAATTTTGAAATTTCAACAACATCACATTAAAGTTGGAACTATATCGAAACGAATGATTTCAAATGCATTTGTGTAGATTTAAAATAAGCTCCGTATAATGCATTTCGTAAAACAGAGATTTCGGCTTATCTTTTGATATATAGGGCAGGTAAGAAGAGAGGGTACATTCTTGAATATGGTTATACAGTTGACGCTCGTCATAACGACCACACACTATAAAGACCATTCCATTATAACGACCAGTGATAAAATCCCCAACTATGTTTCCCTATGCACTATGTTATTTTACTTCCGGTATAACGACCGTCCAGTGTCGTCTAATCGCAATACAATGTCCGAATTCAGCGGACACTCTTCCCGGTATTTTTCCAAAAAGAACATGTTTCTAAAATGACCTTGATTATTGTATTGCCAAGCTTCGTAGATGTAGGGTCTTCAGTGCTACAGTTCAACTTTGACCGGGGGGGGGGGATTACCACTCACCACAGCGCGGAAATTAGAATAGCCTAGAATAAAAAATGTTTCAAGTACTATTGAGACTTTAAAATGTTTTTTTGAAAGGCAAGAAAATGCAGAACATTTTTTATCATCTTTAACTGAAATGGAAAATTTTGTTTTGCAAAAATCATATATGCAGAAAAGACAAACAACCATTTCTGATTTTTTTTCTTTAGAAAATAAATGTTTTGTAAGTATATAACCCCTTTATTTTCTACTTTAAAATCTATTTCAGAAATATATTTTTAATTGATAAAATTTTATTTTTAATACCAATAATAAAAAATAATTTGAGTATTTAGTTGGAATCTCTTTAAAAATCGCCTATTTTTACGGAACTGCTGAGCGTGCAGGTGTACATTTTTTTAATTATATCCACTATAGCGACCACTCGTTATAAAGACCTTTTGCTGTGGGACGCAGAGGGTCGTTATAACGAACGTCGACTGTATAAGTATATCCCTTTATACGCAAAGAATCTTGAATGCAATACAAATAGTTATCAATGCAAGGAAAATATTTTTAATTTTGTAAGTCGGATTTCAAAGGTCAAAGTTATTTAACAGAAAATAATTTACTTAAAAAATAAGTATTTCAGATCATTTTTTTCCCTCAGAATTGCTGGCCGCGGTGGTTGCCTAGCTGTAAGGTGTGGGCCTCGGTTTGAAATCCGATTTCACCAAATATCCGTTGTTTATTGGACCTGTTGCACGTTAAATCATCAGTACGGGGTCAAACGTCCTCCCGCTGGTGTGGTGGGGAAGTTTGGAGAGGGAGTGCCAGCTCAGATGTTGTCCTCGTCATCTGACCACGCTTCAAAATTCCGAAGTCCATCCCAAAATGGCCCTCGTGTTGCTTCAAAACGGGACGTTAATATAACTAAACTAAACTCTCAAAATTTCTATCATATCTGACATGTTAAATGCTTTCCCAAGTAATAGGATTAGTTCAGTTGCCTTATTACTCGACATTTTCAATTGACATATTAATATAAAGTATTCTATATTTAAAGAAATCTGTTATAAAAGCTTATAAACATGTGAATAATTGCACAAATTCTATGGACAGTTAAAAATATTTCGTCTTGAATTATTAAATTTTATAAAAGTTAATGTGTGTGTATGTACATGTCTATTGTTGCTTCACAAATACCCTTAGAAATATCAAGT
Source organism: Araneus ventricosus (assembly GCA_013235015.1). NCBI lineage: Eukaryota > Metazoa > Arthropoda > Arachnida > Araneae > Araneidae > Araneus > Araneus ventricosus. Next base: position 134,037 of record BGPR01000216.1, on the reverse strand, counting down.
TCAGTTAGAGATAGCAAAACATGTTGCAAATTTGGCATTATTTGAAGAGTGACAAACAAATATTGGAAGCTTTATAATACATTTTTTATAGAAATAAAACCAATTTATCTGTATGGAGTTTTTGGACTGTTCAGACAGAATTATCTCCCGACAACAATCTTCACACCTTTTGGAAAAAAAATTATTTTTTGAACGGTATTAGTTAGCAATTCACACTATTTTCCTGATAATTTTAACAAAATTTTAAAAACTTAACTTTAAATGCAATTTATAACGCTACTTTAAATTACTATAATAAAATCAAACTATTTCCGCTTTTACTTAGTTAAATACAATAAAACAATTCACTACGGAATAATATATCCAACTAGCTGTTACCCGCGACTTCGTACGCGAAAAATTTGAATTATTAATTTTTTTTTAAATTCACGAATGTAAATGTTTCGTTACATGTTGAAACGGGAAATTAAAAGTTTTGACTGTTGACAATACATAATTGGACGACTAACAGGAGTGTATGCTGTTATAGTTAGGTAATTTATTTATCTATGATAACACACTTTTATATACTGCGTTTTTTCTTTTACGTTTTTTGCACGGTAGAGGTTTTGTGGTCTGGACACACGTGAACACGCCATATATAGTTGTCCATGGGGAAAATATGGTTTTTCCAAATGTACGCCTACCCCTTTGAGTATCTGGCCCTGAACCTGGCAAATGCTAATTTTAAAGGAAATTGTTACATTTTGAACTTGGATAGTAAATCCTTCGGTATTATCGGAATGCGTGAAATTAAAAACACTCTCTCGTTTTCAAACGCTCTCACGACGTTTGGACCTAGGTGCGCAATTTGTAACCTTGCGCAGTGTCGATACATCAAGATTACGTATCAATAGTACTGGCACACCGACTTTTAATCTCAGTTTGTCGGAAGAGTACCCTTGACAATTCTAAAGGAGTTGAAGAGCTTGTTATCTGTTATATAAAGAAGTTGATGTTAATTATTATTGCCGATTAGCATATCTACAGGTAGATATTCTATAATACCTCCCTCCATTTGTGACATATTTTTTATTTATCTGACCTAAACTTTCATTAATCAGTGCCAAAATTACCAATTCAACAACCATTCTCTATTCCTCATATATTCTCCATTACTGTAAATTACATCATTGTACTCAATGGCCCTTATAATCTGTGGAATATACCATCCATCATGCTATATGTCATCCACTTCTATCATTCAAAAGCATACATAAAACAAAATACTATATCTTCGCATATTTTCCTTTAGTTACAATTAACATTAGTTTCTAAATTTTAATCTAAAAACTCTTGCAGCTATATCATATCTATCAATAGATATCTGTCCCGACGTCAATTTATCGACAGCTTCCTGAATAAAATCTGATATGGAAAAGATACAAATGTAAATAACTAAAATTAAATAGACTGCAAATTCGAAAAATGAAAATCAAGCGTCGAGATGAGTAATTTCAGTTATTATTCCATAAATAAATTCATAATTCAATTCCATAATAAATCAGAAAGATCACATAATCGCGGTTTGCTTTATGATCACGTGATGTTTCACATTCAAAATAAGTTATTCCACGTGTAGTTTTGCTGTGAAAGCGTAACAAACAGACACACTTTCTCATTTAATATATTATTAAGGATTTATTATTTCTTAGGAAACGCATGTAAAAATGGGTAATACGAACTTCTGTGATTTTTTAATCTAATTAAATAAGCTTTAGAATTCTTTAAGAACCAATGAAAACATTGCCAAACGATATTTGAAAACAAATAAACAGAAAAAATAATGGCAAAGTAATTACACCGTTGCCTAGCAACTCATCAGTATCAACTCTATGTAGTATCATTAAATTTGATTTATTTTAAAATCGTCTGCGTGTCAACTTTTTATTAAATTTTGGAAAATTAATAAAAATTGAAGGACAAATGTCACAGATATAAAATTGATATCATTAGAAAGGTAAAATTTTGAACTTTAAGATTGTATAAAAATAATTTTTGGGGGATAATTTGCTCCGAACTTACAGCGGAAAAACGGTTTCGGTTACTTTTAAATTAACTGACTGTTTAATTAACTTTTGAGCTTTAAAAAGTTGACAGTAATCTTCCCCTGGTCCTAATTAATAAGTGTGCAAAGTTTGATTGAAATCAGTGACGTGGTTTAGGAGGAGATGTGGAACATAGATACAATCATACAAATATACAAACCCACAATGACTTTTATTTATATTAAGATTGAAACTTAATCAACAACAACTGATGGTGGTTTTACTTCAATACATGTTCAACTGATAATGTTTGGTAACGCGCACCAAATTTCTAAGAGGTACTTTTCCGTTAACCAGGCGCAAATGTCGCCAATTGTGAACCAAACGCGAGCCAAGTCGCCAAGAGAATAAGAAATTTGGCGGAATTCTACATTATTTGGCGATTTTTCGCTTGCGCCCGGCTAACGGAAAAGTACATTTTACTTAATTAAATACAATAAAACAATTCACCACGGATTAATATATCCAATTGAAACTTAATCAACAACAACTGATGGTAGTTTAACTTCAATATAGGTTCAACTGATAATGTTTGGAAACGCGCACCAACTTTCTAAGAGGTATATGAAGCAAAGAAATCTTTGACTAATTAAAGACTTGCGGTGAATAAACTCATGCCCCACGACACAGTATTAATGATCTCAACTCCAGTGTAATTATTGCAACGGGCCGAAGTAGAATTCCCGCATCATTCATCAGGGAGACGTTTGCACGACTTACTCGCATTACAATGCCAAATGATCCCTCGATTGCGTGCTTTCTGCTATGATTTCAAACCGAAGCGACATCTAATAAGCTGTGTTTCTGATAGTTTTCCAACCTTGTGTTTTAGAAGCATCAGGAGCTCTTAGAGCAAATGAATAAGTAAAGGCATCTAATCAAGCGATGCAGTGTTTTGTTTGTTGAGAGATAATTAACCTTTTTTTGTATATTTGAAGTGGTTGGAAGAACTTTGGTAGCTGAAAAGAAATAAGATTTGTTTTTTGGAATTATTAATACAACACTTGATTAGTTTCCGGTTGAGTGCTACTTTGTAAGAGCAGTATGTTTCCACAGAAAAAATAAGAAAATTAAATAATCGAAATGTGTGTAAAAATTTTATGACTCGAGACAATTATATAATTATTAATTTGCCTGAACTTAAATAAATAATTAATTTCGTTTATCTTTTTTTGCTGGGTATAAGATTGAAAATATGGAATTTTCAATTCCTCGCATGAAATTACTCTTTCCAAGAATCTAAAACTCTCCTAAGAGTTTTTTGAAACGTTTGCAAAGTACCAGGCAAATATTCATATGCTGAGTTTAAAATTGCCTCTTTGAAATATCCGTGCTTAGTTAATTTTATAATTACATTAAAACGGAGTTTCCACGAGAAAATTCATTCAATTCTTTTTTCAAAGTTTAATTTAATTACCAAAGATTTTTTAAACGATTAAAATAAGTCTATAAAGTCTAAAGTGAATCAGATTTAAACAAATCTTAGTATTTTGGTAGCATTTGGAATGCATTAAATCAGTTCCATAATATTAACTAGAATTGTATTGATTTATAACGATCTAAAATTATGATTTGTGCTTCATTTTTTATTGATTTTCGATTCAATTCACTTTAGTATATCTTCAGATAATAAGAAAAATGTAAAATGAATATGTTAGAATGGTTTTGTAGGTTTAAAATATTAATTTGTTGTAATGTTTTTATCTGTTTTTCTTAGAAAAATCGAAATCCTAACTTTATCTGGACTTCGAAGTTAAACTTTATTTTTTTTGGGTTAGGTACGTACATATTTATACAAATAACACGGAATCCCATTTAGAATAATATAGCAAAAATTATTCATTATAGAATATTTTAGCCTCCGAAGCTCAGAATATAAACGGAAAGCCTTCACCAAATCTCTCCATTTTTGACGAAAAGCAGATTCCAATTATAGCGTATTGTAATTTCCACAATAAGTTTGCAGGAAAATGCTGAGAAATAATCTTTCTTGTTTTTTCATCGCGTCTTTTATTAGCGGAAATAGAGAGAAAGCAAGATAAATTGGAAGGTAACTAAGCATATAGTTTATTATGAATGCCTTGGTGGTTACATTTGACCTGCCTGAAAATGCAATCTGTTCTGTAACAAACGGAATACATTCCCAGACTTTCTGCTTTGCGCGTTGCAAACTGTTTTCTTTTGATAGTTGAAAAGGAAATTAGATTTGACAAAACATTGGATAAGCAAGGTTTCGGAGTGTCCATTTCTTATGCGAAAGTAAAAAATATTTTTCAGATGCAATTTTTATTGATATTGTAAACATTTCTAACTGTCACGAGTCGGCGGGGAGAAACATTTCTTAACAAATAGAGTATTGAAATTATGCATTAGTGTAACAGAATACAAAACAACATAATATAAGTATACAATGCAATTCGAAAAATTGGGTAATACAATACAAAAGAATATAAGTAATACAATATAAGTAATACAGTACAAAATACAAATGCCAATATAAATACAAACAATTAACATAATAAACATTTACAAACATAAATAATAAATAAATACAAATATGCATAATATAATATAAACATACATAAAAATGAGAAAAAAATGAAAACTAAATAAAATGCAATAAATACTTCTTTGGGTAAGCAGGGTCGGTGTGGGTGAAAAAAACACCAGTCTATCTGCCATTACTAACAATTTTTTTCAAATATTTTTGAACCAAAACCAATCATGAAATTACATATTTCTTTTGTTAGTGCCTGAAAAATTTACATTATTTATCGTCATATTTCAAATATTTACATTTCTTATCACCTCATAAGGTTTTGATTCCATGCTCACATGTGAGAAAACTGTTTACTGATTTCACGAACGAAATGATATTTTATATCAATTTAATCCATACATATGTATTAAGATCTGACTACAAATTCTTTTATCGATTAATTAAATTTTGAAACAGTTAAGGTGAAATTGTCTGAAAATTTCGTAACTTTATGTACATGTGCTAATTGAATGATTCCTAATTTGAACTAGTTTGCTTGTAGAGAGAACAATACAAACCAGATAAAAGTTTTGAATTTTCCATGTATTTTTATTATTTGCAAAAACTTGGTGTTGTTTTCCCTATATATTTCTTAACGATAAGTAAAATGGACAGAAAGAAAACGACTTTCGTATTTTGAATATTTATAACGGAGGAGACACGCAGAATAACATCCTGGTAAAAAACTACTAGCACAGAACTAACTACCTCTGCAGAAGAACCAGCAATGCAATTGTGCCTGCGATCGTCGACATGCTACAGGATTAAAAGAATTTTTTTTCCAAACGGTTGACATACCTGGCGTTGCTCGGAAAATTAACTATTTAATTAATTATCACTCATCCTTTACTAAAACCTACATTATGCTTCAGTATTTTTGAGCAAGATTTGAAATACCTGCAACATGACAACATCTCTCAACATAACAAAGGCTACAATTATCTTATACCACATCAGTTTTTGGCAGTTAAGTGGTTCAAACATCATATGCAAGAAATTAAAATCAAATCCGGCATTAAGAATCCACGGAATGCTGATGCGAGTGTAAAAAGTTAACTATTTAATAAAATAGTCACGAAATCTCCACTAATACTTTTTTTATTCTTCAGTGTATTGTGAGCAAAATGTGAAGAAGATTGCTAAATTGTGGCAGTAACACTGTAGCTGCAAAAAAGCATATCAAATGACACTGTGATCGTATTGAGTGAGTAGCACATCAAAGGTAAGAGCACAAGATCAAATGAAAAAAACAAACACTGTTTATTAACATTTCGCCTCGTGACATTATTGCGAAACAAATATTCAACACAAACTTTTTGAACAAAAAAAAACACGTGTTTGCATACATGAGTATATATATAGTACTATTCAATATGTTCCAACATAATTATACATCTTGTATAAACAATTAATTTGACTGCAGTCAAAGAAAAGAAATCTTACCGAAGCATGCTTTACCAGAAAGATCAGGATGTAAATTTTACTTAGTCATCTATGAGCCATTCTGAAATGAGTTCTCCATATCTCGTCATCTTAACAAGGATAGAAACGTGTGATAAACGAGTCATCACTAATCTGTGTCTTTAAAAACACATTGTAGAAAAAAATTCACTTCTGAAAACAGGAATCAAAAAGGCGACATCATCCATATTCATTCTTTTTCTAACACCCATGCCTCACAAAAAAAAAAAACGTTCCATCAACTCTGTTACCACTCACTTTCTTCTTTTCAAAACCTGTTCCACTGTTGGTCAAATTATAACACTGTCCTGTGAACTGTCGGTCCAACTATAACACATACTGTCCTGTTCACAATGATCTATTGAGTAGCTTGGATTTCTATAGCGTACAAACTATTTATGAATTCTGATTTTATTTTCATATAGAAATCTAAATCTATGAAGAAGACATTTTAGTGTTTTTTTTGAAGATTTTAAAGTTTTTTTGTAATTTTTTATGGTTATTAAATATTTAATTTTCAAGAAAAAACTGAAACATTTAAATCTTTACATCATTTGAAAAATTAATTTATTCTTTAATTTAATTTCTGAATCTTTTGTATGTAATTTCATTTTCTAGAAACGAATTTTACTCAGTTGTTTCTGAAACGAGTAAATGTCACCCAGAAGCGTTTTGCATTTGCAAATTTCCCTTTTCTCAAATATTTCTATGCATTTTATTTTAGATTTTCACATTCAACTGAAAGTTAAAAAATAAGTTTCTCTTTATTTCGGTTATTTACGGCACTCTCTGCCTCCTTCGCCTTACTCCTACGTAGCACGGAATGCGTAGGCAGTGCAGCATCTTGTAACTAGTAATGCGAAAAAGGATGTGCATTTAGTTTGATGCAATAGCACTTCGGACTTTTGCAGTTTTACTTTTTCTTTGGCGCTCCTAAGAATAAAATTGTTTCGTCAAACAGACATGGCTGTGCTTTATAAAAACGTGCTCCAACGTATTTTTTGAAAGTCTGAATAGTATTTCTTTTTATAAGAATAGAAATTCTCAGGTGGTGGTTATATCTACCAAAACCGATTTTTCTTTTAGAAGCAGAGCAAATAAATATTTCCTAAACTTATTTCTGAAGCAATGCGTGGTTAAAGCATCTAGTTTTCGCACGGCATTTGAATGATAATTTATGTATATTGTTAAAAGAAGTAACTATTTTTAGAAATTATTACAAGTTTTCTATAGTTTCATAATTTTGGATGATTTTCTTTACCGTGTAAATCGTAATAGACTGCACTGATAGAGCAATCGCATATTTTTATACCGAACGTTGGAAAAATACATTTCTTATGATAGAGAACCGCAGGCTTCATGAAAATATAAAAGAAGGGGAAGTTTTGTTAAGGAAGTTACATGTTATGTCGTATATAGGTGAAAACATTATTCCTGCGTTTAAATTTTCTTTATGACTATACCCCTCTCCCAATTAATATCTGAGTTGGCTTCCAGTTCTGAATATATTTTGTGACTATATATATATAGCACAGTAAAATACATATAATACAGAAAGTAAATAGAGTAAATAAATAAATAATAATAATTGACCAAATATGCAAAGATGCCTATCCTAAACAAAAATTGCATAACTAGTTATGACCAAAATGTACAATTAATAATAAGATAAGCATTCTCTTTTTCTGTCTCTCTCTCTATATATAAATAGTGAAAACATCGATTATATCAATAACTTTGAAGTTCCTTTATTTTGGAAATTTCAGACATTTTTGAGCCTTCGGTGCAATAATAGATGAGATACTGACTTTTTACCGTGCTTAAACATATCACATCAGACTATATATACTCCATCTTCAAAAACAACAAAGAAGACAAGTTAAATTAATAAAGAGTGTAAAAAAGCCTCTGTTTAGATACCATTGATTAGGGGCTTAAAATAGATAAAAATATCATAAATAAAAAAATAAATAATTAAAAAATGTAATTAAGTATGAATGAAATGCAGGTAATAATATTTAAATATTAAAAAAACACTTTGTAAAACTGAAAAACATACACAATATTATAAGACAAGTTGTAACGTATATTTGTAAGGTTTCCTAACAATTTTAATGCCTCCCAAAGATAGAAAATAATTTTTATTTAATCAAAAGCACTTAAATTTGAGTTCAATGAACTCTTAATGAGATATATTCCGCTAGAAAATTTAATTTATTCTCTCTTATATGCAATTTATTAAAGCTTGAAAAATGAGTTACTGTTAGAATTACGTAGATACGTAATATCCTTCTATGCTCGGAGAAAAAGTTAAATGTTTCAATTTACTAGCCGATGTCTGCCTTCTTAGCTAATATTGGATTATATCTGCAAGCGAAATTCCGAAATTTCATTAAAAGAGAAATTTTGTTTCCTTTGACGCTTTCAAAAGATTCGCTTAGACTAATCATCGTGAGATCCTTCGCACTCTATCCCAGGTGAATTCAACACAGGCCTTGAGTAGGCGATTTTTTAAGAAAAATAATTAGTTTTCGAGGAACGGGATCGATAAATAAAGACGAGGAGAACTTGTTGTTTTTTTTAGCTCCCCTCAGAGCCTTCGACATAATCTTTTCCGGTAGGCGAGCGAAAACGTCTTCCGCTATATTTCCTGTTTAACACCGAATAGATATCGAATTTACTCTGATTTCTCTGTTTCGCTCACGCCATTAAACAATTTTGTATGAGCGTTCTTTCCTTGCAGCCAATAGGGAACGCCAGTTTACAGTTGTTTCCTCAAATGCGAATAAAAGATTGAAGTTCTTATGCAAGATTTTATCGTTATTTGTTGTTGTAGAAGATAATTTCTTGGGCAAATTTCTTTCGTGGATGGACTTCATTCATCTGAGCCAATAAAAGATGCGTGTATGTTTATTTATAGAATCAACCACTGGATATGAAACCAACAAATTGAGAAAACGTGTAAATTGATTGATCGGAAATGAAATTCTAGAAAGATATTTTTTCGATATTCGGTAAGGTATAAGCCTTAATTTCAAGTACGGTTTTTCAGGATTAATGGATGTGATAAGCGATACTTTTTCTAGTCACTTTGGAGGAAATTCTCAATAATGAATTATTTTTACAAATTAATTAAATTCCTTTCATTATTCTCTTACACCCGTTTGATAAGGGTTACTGAACAAGAGATATCCTTCTAAATTTTAGAAATTTATTTACATAGTGATTCAAGAATAAATCACAGTTAATATTACCTATAGTTGTTAGAATGGGACCGTTTTTAAAGTTTATTTCAGTGAGAAATAAGGTTAAGATATAATCTTAAGAATTATGTAAATATTTATTTCGAATAAAATGTCTTCATTTTATATAACATATGGGAATTCTTAATTATTTAACATGTATAACAGTAGTGTTTTTGCTCTCCGTTCTAGCTTTATCATACCATTAACACTTCCATTTTTGAGAAATGAAACTATTAACAATTAGTTGATGCTAAGTCTCCTTACACATACTGCTTCTTCTTTTCTTTTTGTTTTCTTTCTTAGTTTATTTTCCTACTCTCTTGGGAACTGCTATATTTTTCGACTATTTATAAAACGAAAAGATGAAAAATGAGCCAAAGTACTGAAATATTATTTACAGAATGATAAATTTTCTAGAAAAAAATTTGCATTTGTTTAATAGTTTTTAACTTTAGCAAGAACTTTTGAAACCTAATGGGAATTTCGTGAAGATTTATGCACATCTTGAAACTCTTCTTCCTTTGTTGTAGTGAAAATGTCCATTATATAAAAGATGAAACACTAGTTTATATTATATACACACCGAAATTTCTGGTTTAGTGCTTCGCTAGCATTAGTGTTCCGCAGAGTTCATTTCTCAAACATTAAAAAGTGAATTCTAACAGACATAAAAAAATGATATCTCGAATATATGTAGCAAATAATCCCTGAAATTTGTATTTACATACAGATAACTTCTTGCTCTTGGAATTTCAATGCTTTTCTCCTAAAATAATTATTAGCCATTTATTAGAGCCATTGTTAAATTTAATGAGAGTGCAAGGGGATGCACTTTCGAAATTGCATTGTTTTATCAGTCGAGTTGAAATGAAGGTTCTCGTTTTATTCAGTTCCTACTATCAGTTCACACTCTCCCTATATATATTTATTTATATATTTTGTTCAAATTTTCAATCGTTAATAAAATACTTTTTATTCATCCACTCAAGTTCAAATACATTTTTTAAAACTTGTAGTGGATGACACTTGATGTTAATACAGTTTTTTCAAATATTAATTCATTAATTAAATTGAATGAATTAATTTTAGTTTTATATGAGAGAAAGCATATGTCGCCTTGAGTCGTTTGGTTCGAATTTTCCTCAATAGATGGAGCTAGGTTTGCCAGCTTCTAGACCTAATATCCTTTGTTTTCTGGTATGTTCACGAATGCGTCATTTTTTCATGTAATGTTGATTACTTTCTTTATCGCTTTCAAGCGTGTAGATCGCTGACCTAAGTAGGAATTGATTTAAATTTTTTTTTATATTACTTGTTTTTGGATACAAATGAATTTTTCATAATGTAAACTAGACTTTCAGAAGAAGAAAAAAATCAAGAAACTCATGAAAAAATGCAGAGATGGAGAAAAAATGATTGTTATCATCAATTCAAAGATTTTTTCGGAGTTTTAAAAAATTTACTCAAATTTGACATAATGTGAACTGGTAGAGTATCAGAACAATCTTAATATTAAATTATAACAGTCGGCCGTTTCACACGTCTTTTCTGGTAACTATCGTAGTTATTTATAAATTTCGTATTTAACAAAAATAATAAATGAACATTTTAAAAATCACTTAACTCGCTTTTCTTTGTTTTTCTTTAAGTGTAGTGATACCATATCATTAATAGCGTAAAGTTATATAAAGGAATGATATAAAGAAATTATCAAAAATAGACTCAGTTATATATAAGAAATTATAATTATAAATTTGTTTCAATAAATATGACTCATGTTTAAGACATCTATTTCGAACCAAGGGTTTGAAGCAAAACATGATAGTTTTATGAAAAAACTTAGAAATTAAAAGACACATCGTTTGATTAAATGTAATTTTTCCCCTATTCAATAATACAATGGCATATTAACAAGATGATCATCAACAGAATGTGTTAATGAAATTTGTGTATTCTTAACATTAAAACTACTGAAAACAATTACTTTTCATTAGTTTAAGCGCATTTCTAGCGATCTGTTAAATGGTGTTAAAGTTCATAATCACTTTTACAAAGACTGTTACAAATACGTGTACAAGCTTCGAAGGAGTGTCGTATACGGGTAGGAAAGGAGAGTCCGTAATAGAGAAGTCTCAGAGATATAGACATGATTGATAAAGCTAAATGAAAAATAACTTTATTTGGCGAATCTTTATAACTGTAATTTCTTGCGCAAGTCACAAAGATACAGAAAATTAATCACAGGAATGCTGACCAGTGAATTTAGCAACATTTTCTCTTTTGTAATATGCTACTTCTAGAAGTCCAATACGTTGGGAAGATATTCAGTTTCATCTTAATGAAAAAAATTTTACTCTGGCAAACGCTGGTGCCCAGGGCCGGCCCGAGGGGTTTTCGAACGGTGCAAAGTGACAGACCCCGCGTTTCTGAGGGTCAGAGCAACTGAGAGATTTTGTAAAACGAATTGTTTTAATTTATTTAACGAAATCAAAATTTGCCGTCAACTTTTACCTCCCTTATCACAATATTACAAATATTAAAATATTTATTTAAAAATAATTTGTTTGAATTGCATCCAAATTATGCTTCTAATCTTAAATTATATTGACCGTCGCATCTGCAGAAAATCGTTCTAAAGATTAAAAATAATACAAAATTACTTGAGATCTAGAATTACTGGAGAACGATTAGTTTTCTTAGACATTTTATCTATCGAATTCTTTTTAACCAAAAAACTTAATCGTACTATAAAACAAGTAAAAAAATGAACGAAAATCTCAGATTGTAAACTTATTCTAGTAACGTGCATTGTATTTATGAAGCAATTATTTTTGTTATTTGATTTATTAAAGTCTTCTTTTTGTATGATTGAAGTGTTAAGTTTTAAAAATACTTTAATTAATTACTTATCTTTTTCATTATTCATTTAGTACTATTTATACCAAATTTTGCAATACAATAAATTATTTTAAGGCCCTGCAAATCAATTTTGCACCAGACCCCATTTTTGTTGGGGCAGTTTCTACTCGTGCCGATCACGGACACAGAGCTTGCAGCAGTAGAGTCCTCAGCTTCCTGCCAGCTTTACAGAAACAGATTTTAGAAATATATAACATAAAGACTCCTCATACATGGACGGTAACTCGAGATTGAGGAGGATTAGAAACCAGTGATATGCTTAGTCAGAAAGCGTAATCTGATACAAAAGTGTTCAAAATTAGTTATAGTGCCGACAGGTGGGCGCGTACGTTGTAATCACAGTTCAGATTTCGAGAAGAAAGCTATAAACGCCATTTGCAAGAATGCGTGCAATCGCATCACAATCGATTCAAATTAGGCATTTTTCGTGCTTGCCAAGGACAATTTATAGATTTCTTATCGGACTTGAATAGTCATTACAACCTGCAGCGCCACCCGAATGGCAACATTTATAACTAATTTTGAAACTTTTGTATCAGATTTTACGGCTTTCAACTAAGCATATCACGGTTTCTCCTTCCATCGATCTCCGTTGCTTGTTATTTAATAAAAGTGAGGGAGTCCTTGTTGAACCCTGTATCTTTAAAATGTATCTTAAACTTCTTCTGAACTTTATGTTGGTTGGTTATATTAACGTCCCGTCGAAGACAGGATATTTTGGGACGGATCTCGTATTGAACAGCGGTCAGATAGGACGACACTGAGCCGGCATCTCCGGCACCACACCAACGAGCGACTTTCGGTCCCACATCGATTTAACTGCAACAGGCTATTCAAGAAGGATATTCAGTGAAATCGAGTTTAGAACCTGGAACCCTCCGATGACAAATTACCTCCAACTTCTCCTGAAAGATGAATAACATAATGGAAACACTATTTTCTAGTCACTGATGCAGCGTACATGAGATATGGCTCAAGCTATCTTCCCATCATCTGATCACGATTCAAAATACACAGACTTCGAATATGAGGAGCGATCTAAAAATGAAACAAATAACCCTTCTAAAAGTATGCATTTTTATTTAGAAATACAGTATTAAATATAGTTATAGTAACTTTACTAATTGAAAACAGGTGATTTTACCGTCAATTTATTGTCACTATCACATTTTTTAGTATGTTAGTTTAATATGTTAATCATGTTTCACCCTGTTAACTTAAATGTCTATTTGAAGTAAAGCAGAGATAATCTTCGATTTCTGCAATTTTATTTACACGAAAGAAAAAAATATTTTCAAAAAAGCACTTTAAACACTTTTTTCCAAAATGTTGCCTGAATATTCCATTTCTAATCATATTTACTGCTTGTTGGGAGAATTATTAAAGTATAATTATCTGAAAGTTCCTAGGTAAAAATTTATACTGGATGACGAATGTGCTTAGGTGTTTTAATTTTTTTTATTCATTTGGAATTGTGTTTATGTGTTGAAATTTAAATAACCACATACCCCAACTGCATCAATTCTTAGGATATTTTTAGGAAGGTATTTTTTTTATGATAGGTTTATACCATCTAAACCGTCTCAATTATACAATTTCAACATAAAAAATAAGAAATATTTAGATAGTGTAAATTTATGATTTTTTTTTAATTATATTTTAACAACAAAAATATTTCATCTTATTCTGGAAGAGTTACATCCACAAAATAAAGATATAACTGCTTAACAGGATTAATTCGAAAGTTTGCAGTAGATACAATTCTTTATAATAAGCCCTTAGAATAAATCTGAAAGTAAAAAAAAATGTAACGGAGAACTGAATATAAAAAATGAGATTTTTATTGTTCTTAAGGTGGGCACTGTATGTGTTGAAATATTGTTTTGATTTCATAAAGAGAAATAGCGAATGTTTTTCTATCATATTCTCAAATTCTCTTAAATATCTTCTTAAAGGTGAAAAATATATTTTTGGATTCCCTCCTTTTTTCTCTGAACCCCCTTACATTTGATTGCATCGCTGCTTGCCCGCAAAGTAAAACAATGTTTAAAAAGAATAATGATTTCCTTTCAGAGTTTTTTCAAAAACTGAAGAACGTCATGAAGGCTTCAGCAGCTTTAATATTTCTCGATCAGCCTTCTGAGATATCTTTGTATATTTGGAAAGAACAAACAATTGTTTGTAGTGATGTATTAAAAAATTAGCAGTTGTATAGAAAGATGGCAGGAACACAAAACAGGAACATGAATGTGAGTCTCTTGTCGGAATTTTCAGACGATAAAGAAACACAGATGCTTCCGGAAAAATGATTTCAAACCTTTACTAGCCTAAAATGTTTTATTCAATAAAGATTCCTTTGTTATAGTTCAGAATGCTGAACTATTGATCGTTCTGTCTGGATATATAAGTAAAATTTTCCTTTGTAAGTTCGGCGCTTGATACCTACTGCGATTCCATTATTTTCTTTTGAAGAAGTCTATCATGTTCACGGGAAAAATCTTCCTTTCGAAATAGAACATCGATCAGTATAGAAAATAAATATTACATTTAAAATGCTTCTATACGTCTGTCTAAATCTCCTGATTCAAATTCACTCTTAGAAACTTTTCTTTGTCTCAAGGGTGTGCATAAATTAGCTGAAAAATTTCGTCAAATCGATTTGTATTTTCCTTCATTTAATGATTATTGTTTCAATAATTTTTTTACTAACGAATGTGATAATGGAATCTGAAACAATATGATTGATTTGAAGCCCGTTTCCACAGCTAAACCTTAAATTTACGAAATCAATAATTCGATGATAATAAAAACTAAAATATCGTACATCACATAAAATGTCTAGTGTTAAGTTTCATCTAGATAACTACAGGTTAATATAGCTAAAGTGTCATTTTATTGATTTATAAATGGAAATAAAATTAATGTTGAATGTTTACTTAATTTTGTAGTTGACTTCTGTGTTTTAGTTATTTTATTGATCGAAATCTACTATTATTTTTTTAATAATTTTTCAACTAATTCAGCATATAAAAGTTTGCATTTGAATGTTTAAATTCTACAACACTGTGCACAATATGTTTTAAAATTTAATTTCTAAAATTGCAATTTATAAATAAATATTTTCTACCAATTGAGAAAAACATCGATAGTCATATTCAGATGCATTAATTCAATTTTTATTCCATGAAGAAAGGTTTATGAGTGATCTTCAATAGGATTTTATTAGAAACTTCCAAAAAATCCTAATATGCAATCAAAACATTATCAAAGCTCAGTGAAAACTCATTCACACAATGACTAATTTACGAATTTCAATATCAAAATACAGTGGTCAAAGAGAAAATCAAATGGATGTTTTTAAACGTTAATAGCCATCTCGAATTTGCGTGAGTACTGGTGAAGGACTGTCATTTTGAGCCAAGGGCGTTAATGTTGACATGAATGGAGGCACATCTCCTCATTTCAACACCCACCAGCAAAGGTGTTTCTGCCTTGAACGTAAGCAAACGGAAATTATTGTAGAAGATTATCTACAGGGTGTCCAAATCTCCTCATTTTTAAAGTTAATAACTGCAACGGAGACGATATAAGAACGAAACCAGTGAGCTTAGTTTGAAAGCGAAATCGATAAAGGGGCCTGATGTTTGGGGCTATGTAGCGAAGCAATTACAGTCAGATTTCGAGAGAAAGCTATAAACTGTCCTTGGCAAGCAGAAAATGCCTAATTTGAATCGATTGTGATGTGATTGCAACGATTACTTGCAAATGACAGCTTTATAGCTTTCTTCGAAATCTGAACTGTGATTACAACGTACAAAGCTCCACCTGTCGGCAACATTTATAACAATTTTGAAACTTTTGATCAGATTTTACGGCTTTCAGACTCAAATCACTGGTTTCTGTTCTTCTATCGATCTCCGTTGCCGAGTTCTTTAATTTTAAAATGAGGGAGTCCTTTGTTGGACACCCTGTAAGTATCATTATCTTAATTCACTGAATACAAAGGCAGGCATCTTTTTTAGTATGTTGTCAACCTGTTCACCCGAAAGGGTGTAAAAGCTTTGGGATTGCTTGTGGAGGAAGAGCACATTTATTTAAATTCAAATATAATTCTTGTAGCGGTTATACCACTGCCTTCTCCTTTTATTTTATTTGGGTTGGCTACTTGTCAAGCCTCGGGGTTTTCTCCCATGATGCCCCTCTCTTCCTTCTGTACTTGTCTTGTTTTGTTGTTCTCTATCTTGCGTCTTGTACCTTTTAATGTACTGTGTGTGGAACTTAGCCATCTAATAAAAATGGTTCCTGAAATGGTGAATTAATTCTTCAACAGCGGCATTCCATATAAACACATGGAGTCTCTTCCCTCTTCATACTTAAAAAATCTCCTATCTTCAGTTACAACACATTTGAACAAACATAACTGAAACTGAGCACACAAAACAAACAAGCAGATAAAAATAAAATTAAAGTTAAATTAAATTATTTAAAATTTTTCTATATCTCAAAATCGGAAATCAGACAATATATCATGAATATTCTGCAATAAAGATGGCAACATGTCAATTTTAGGTACAAAAATTGTGCAGGTGCTTCTCCATGGAAAATCTGCAAAGCAGCAAAATCAGAAATAGTAGAATCATCAAAATTAGAATAAAATATTATAAAACAGATAGTTTACCCAACTCCTGTAATTGAGGTCTTATTACTTACCTAGTGAAGCTTTACAATTGCCCTTTTGTTGCTGATTAAATATTTGAGCCATTCTTTAAAATTTATCAGTTAGTTTATTTAAGTGTTAGAAAACTGGAGGTATATAAAGTTCGTGCATGCACTAACAACATTGAATGCAAGAGTTTATATTACAGTTTGTTAGAATTACCATGGAAGGAAACGGGGAAAGAAATGCCTTTCAGCAACTCAACAGATTCCGGTGAAATGTTTTACTACAAGAAAAGACTGGATATTCAATGTTTGAATGACATGCTGAGCAAAATGTACTCTTTGTTTGTTTTGGAAAAGTTTGAGTTTTCTGTATATAACATTGCATTCTGTGGTGAATATGAAGAATGTATGAATGCAGTGTAATGTTTTTTAAACAGTTCCTAACACTGAACGAATTCTCATCAATCACTTTAAGTATATCCGTATCTTAGAATTTGAATATCAGTTTTTTTATAGTTATTTTGAAAATCCTGCTTTATTTATTGTCCAAGCTATCTGCAGATCTAAAAGTTATTTTATAAGACCCAGTCAAAATTAAATCAGACTCGTAGAAGAAAAAAAAATATGAGGTAGAAAAGCATTTAAAGTTTAAGAAACAAGATGGAAAATTATAATAGGTTTTATACTTAATTGAAATCTTTTTACATACATAAATTTATTCAAACAGTGATGAACTATGTAATGTAAATTTCAATTTATGTAATTCCGTCATAGAATACTATGATATATATTGTTTTAAATTAATAGAAAATTAGGAAAAAATTTGAAGAACCATTAAAGTTTGATGACAGTTGTAATGGATAATCTTTTCAATTTTTTTCGGTAATAGAGAGGACCAATAGGGCATGACTATCCCATCTTACGCTCAATCACAACTTACAGTTGGGATGATTTTTCTTTCTGTAGATAGCAACCATGGTTTGATCAGATTTTTGGAGATTGCGTGAACAATTTTAATCTCTTGAAATAATAGTATTCTTTTACTCTCTAATTAACACGCTTCTTGGTTTGAAAACATTTTTTTTCGATACAATAAAATAAAAGAAACCAGAGTAATTAATATAGCGTTTTTTAAAGTCTATTAAATTAGTTGGTTCTTAAGATAGAATTTTGTTTAGCAGACTTGTACTGTAAATCTGTTATTGCAGCAAGGTTGGCACGACAAGAGTGTAAGTGCGGACTGCACATGAGATTCTTGCAAGC
This sequence comes from Araneus ventricosus, assembly GCA_013235015.1. NCBI lineage: Eukaryota > Metazoa > Arthropoda > Arachnida > Araneae > Araneidae > Araneus > Araneus ventricosus. Next base: position 115,861 of record BGPR01000216.1, on the reverse strand, counting down.
CTAAGTCAAAACACGACGAACGCTCAGAAGTCTTGCCACTTCCAAACTCATTGCAAACATACATAAAACAAGGACAAAACACAACCTCTGATTTAGATTCGCGGACCCAGTGCGAGCGGACGCTTAACCACTTGCCAGATAAACCTGAGAGAGCAGATAGATTCTGCATCTCATCTTTGTATCGATTATTTTAAACTCTTTTGATTTTATAATATCAATTGAGAGAAGAGTTAAAACAGAAGCGATTTACAATAAATACGATTTTGCTAGTAGAATAAATTATGAAATTAGAGTTCAAAAAGTAATTACTTTAAATGGGACAAATGTATAAGTTATATTTTCAACAAAGCTGTTCCTACCTGAAAAAAAACAAAAACAAGACTGTTTTTTAGGTTTAATTTCTTGTTTATAACTAATTAAAATTTCAACATTAAGAAAAAGGCGATATAGTCTTTTAAATTGGTGAGTCTTATATTTAGTAAAAGAGAAAATGTTTCAAAAATTTTTTATAAAAAAGTTAGTTTTTTCACAAATTATCATTGATTTATTGAATTAATAAAAAAGGCGATTTGTTTAGGGGAGATGCTTATTAAAAAATGAATGTTTTTAAAACGCAGACAAAGATAATTATCTCTTATATCACTTTTGCATCAGTTTGTTTTGAAACCATAGCAAGCTTGCATTGTAAGAAGGGTATTAGTTGCTAATGGCAACTTGTGGCAAAACCTGTTTTGGTAAGCGAGGGTGGGCGATTCTGTATTGTTAGTTTGCCAGTTTCTGCTTCAAGCTTGACGTCAAATTTGTCGTATGACAAGGTAATATCGTCAAAATCAAACTTGCTTGTAAAACGAAGGCTATCTGGGAAGTCATTTCACTTTTCGTAATAAAAAAAATTGCATTTAGTTAAACGTCACAAACATCGTTCCATAGCTAACATGAAGGGTTCGTATTTTTAAATAACCTAGCATTTCTCTTTTTTCTTTTTTCATTTTAGTTGATCGGTATAAAGAAGAAAACTATTCACGAACATTTTATGTAAAAGTACCTGAATTCATCAACATCTCTTAAGCATATACAGCATGCATGATTACACTGAGGATTTGCCTAATTGAAATATTTTTTTTAAAGCTGAAAAAAGTGAAAGAGAATATTCTAAATTTGAATTCTCTCTTCTGATGAAATGATACGACGCTTGAACTTGGTCCAAATGAAGCTTAAATTAGCTCAAGTTCTTTAAATCAGAAGTGGAAAAATCTTCTTCTAGCAAATTACTACTTGAATCCTTGCAGAAAACTCAGGGAATGTATGACAACGTCTTCGAGATTCTTTAAAGCAGAAGTAAAATTTTAAATGAAATTAAAAAGTTTAGAGAAACTTCATAAGAAAATACCATGTACCAACCGCTTATCCATATTCTCTTCCTTTTACAGTACAAATTACAGAGGGAAAATGCTAAATACTTTTTTAGAACGATTTTTATGGGTATTTTAAGAACTATTTTTCATATTTCTTTTTTTTTGTGTTTGAAATGTTCACTTTTAATAGTCCGTATTCTTAATCATCTTTCGCATCGTAACTTCCATGACAATAATGATTTTTGTGGTACTGGTAGTTTATATTTTTTCCCATTTCTTGTCAAAAGCTTTCCAAAGCTAGAAAAGGTCGACGTTTGATAATGCGGTCGTAAAAAATCCAAAAATCTCAGGGTACTGCGAAACTATTTTACCGGTAACATCAAAGAGGGCTATAGTCTGGTTTAACCTACTCTTGTCTTCTATTTTTTCCAGAAATTAACAGTGGACGTGATATACGCCGCCTGCTTTGTTTTAAAGTTAAATTTTACTGTTTTGTAGTATTGTGGGTAAAAGAGATTTTATTTTACATTGTAGATTTCAGATAAAATATGTCTTGATAGTATGGAGTTGATCTTAACATTTTATCCACCTCTTTTACTTTTATTTTTGCTATTAGTGTGAAAAATGAACAACAATAATAATTTATTACATATCTTTGATTTTTTTCTCCTCTTTGGATATTAAATACCCTGAATTTTTTTCTTGTAGTCATTTAAATAAATACGCTTCATCTGTTGTTTAATATTCGGCCTTTGTCCTACAAATGTTTTTATAAAGAATTGGTGAATTTTATAAATTCAGCGATATGATGTAGGAGAAGCATAATGAAAATTGTATTTTTTTCATCCTTTCTTATGACATTCCAAGCCGGTGTTAGTTTACCTGGTCGGTAGTTTATACTGACATTTGTTTTATTTCAATAGATATTGAATTTGGTGATCTTCTTTAACATTAAATATCCTACTTTGTAACTGAAGAACGTGTTCTTTCCTTGACATGTATTTGGAAAACCACGTTAAATACGCACCCCTGAAATCATAACAG
>BGPR01000216.1:82940-101462 GCA_013235015.1 Araneus ventricosus | reverse complement strand
TCTCATGCATATAATCTGACAAAACAACGCAATAAGCTTGACGCAGTTCCAGACATGAGATAACTGTCTTCAATTGAATCCAGTTCTATAAAACTCAGCTCTATGAAACTAGCTTGAGTATCGCGTTGAAATTATCTTCCACTTGAATAGTTTATTAACATGACAATTGATAATTGTTAGCTTTCATTATTGTTAATCAGAAATTATTTCAATACTGCTTTAATTTGTTGGAGTTGGACTACTTGTGTTATAAAAAATGGAATAAATTGTAAAATCAAACTTATATCCTACAAATGCTATTAAGTTAATTCGATTAATTTGATTTAAGCTAACCTAAGCCATTAACATTATCTCTACAGATAATGTTAATGGCTAATAATAAAGAAGAATGTTTGTGTTTCTATGTGTTGGCGCTCTGAAAGAAAAGATTCGAAATGAAAGATTTTATTTAATGTGCTTCAAATTCTTCATACAATTCATATATTCAAAGATTCTTCGGAATTTAGATTTGTGTTCTCATTATGTAGAATTGTTTAGAAGCGGGATTACGAAAAAGCAACATTACAATGTAGAATCTTTAGAGAAACCTTCGTTTTGTAGTGCTCGGTTGTTTAATTTTGGAATATATGTTTTAAAATGTTCATATTTCTTTTTTATTAATACACTGCTTTACATCAGAAATTTGTGGATTGTGTCAAAGAAATAAAAAAAACTGTTATCTCTTTGAAAAATCTTTCGGACTTCTCATTTATCGGATCTTTCCGGCACTGTGGGAGACAAAAAATTATAACCTTTCCTCAGACTTCCGCATACGTTACGGAAAACGTCCGATGCGTGTACAGTAAAAGCAGTCCATAAGCTGGATAATTGAAAATGGTGCTTTATTAACGAATATTCCTGAAAATTCGAAATACAGGTAACACGAAAAGAACAGCACTTGCACAAATTAGCAACACAAACAGACAGCAAATCTCTAATAATAACAGAAACAGTCATAACAATAGTGATCAGCGTCAAACAGCTTACCAACTTGCAATGCTAACAAGACTTCAAAGAGATTCAAGACGTTCGAACACATTCCAAAGATGTTCAGTTATTTTTATACCTCTTCCGACAGGATATGATGACACATATATTCATTTAGTACATTCTCTATATATCTGTTCCTAATAGAGATAGGATGAAAATTCTAGTATTTTCGAAGACGTTCATTTTGTCGCTAGTGGCATTGACTTGACCTTCCTTCGATAGTTAGTAAGAACCTCTGTAAATGTCTCTTTCCAACCATAAGACTAATATTGTGGGGAAGCGACATTACATGTTCGTAACAATCCAATAGACATCCATAGTGGACTGTGATAAATATTCGAAATTGCACAGTCCAAAGTAGGCGCTAGAGGCGTGTGACAAGTCTTAGTCTGCAGGCGCTTGGGAATGTAGGTCAACCTTTCACTATGCTGGTCGTCAGTGCGAAACACTGATGAGAATCGGAGAGATGTGTTCAAAATTTTGATTTTCAAACAACCTGGATATCCAGCCGCTCCATTTGAACTTCCGGACCATAAAGCGGGTGAGTGAGTGAGTGAGTCCTTTTTATGGCACAAGGGCCAGAGCTAGCCAAGCTGCGCCAAACAATGACAAAATCTAGGCTTCTATAAAATAAGCTGCAAGAAAAAAAATTTAAAAGTTAAAGACTCAAATTTCAAAAATATCTAAATTACATTAATAAAACCAATATCCGCAATGAAATCAAACAGAAAGGGATGGGGAGGATCTCCCAGCAAGTCAGTCAAATTTGGGTCTGCTTTGCTGAAACATCTCAACCTGAGATTGTTATATTTGGCACATTCCGTTAAAATGTGCCGAACAGAAATAACTACATTGCATGTCGAGCAAACAGGGGCTGGTTCTGAGTATAGTAAATGTCTGTGAGTAAAATAGGTGTGCCCAACTCTCAATCTAACGAGTTTAACACTTGTTTTTCTGTTGAAATTACAGGGTTTAAGTCCTTTAACAGAATTCTGTATTGATCGTAGTTTATTGTTTGTTTGTGCATCCCACAGGTTTTGCCAGAAAGTATGAAACTTTGACTTTAGAAATATCTTCAACGGGGAGAAATGGATACGTAATTGCATTTTCAGATTTAGCAACTCTATCAGCTGTCTCGTTACCGACTATTCCTACATGACCTGGAATCCAGCAGAAAAGTACATTAAAACCCTGCTCCAGGAGATTTAAATACAAAGAAAAGCTTTTGAGCACCAATGGATGGCTTAGTCTAGAAGCGTTTTGTAAAGCTTCCATACAACTCTTAGAATCTGTATATATTATCCATTTTTTGTTTTGCAAAAAACGAATTTTGTTTAAAACCATAAAAATAGCATATATCTCAGAAGTAAAAACACTGCAGTATTTGTGCAGTTTTTCAGACTTAGTCAAGTTAGGTAAAATTGCCGCAGAACCAACATGGTCTCCAATCCTTGACCCATCTGTAAAAGCAGTTTTGAAATCCTTGTAGCATTGTCTGTGACAATAAAAAAGCTGCAAGTACACAAAGTGAGGCGTATCATGTTTAGGAAGATCATTAAAATCATCTATTGTAGCTATCTTAAGCTCTCTCCATGGAGGTGGTGGCTCCTCTCTAGTCATCATATTAGGGTTATCAATATTATGGTAGGATAGAAGCGTTCTGATTCTGTGACCAAATGATGGAATATACGATGGTTTAATTGCAAACAATGAACCAAAAATTGGATTCATTGCTCTATCATAAAGAGGATGTCGCCTATTACTCTTAATTTTATAATAATATTTTACAGATTGTCTTTCGCGTCTAAGTTGGAGAGATTGTTCACCTGCTATCACATACAGACTCTGAACGGGGGATGTTTGGAAAGCTCCTGAAGCCAAACGAAGACCTTGGTGATGGATCGTATCCAAAGACTTTATAACCGACTTAGCAGCCGAACCATATATTGCACTGCAATAGTCTAGTTTAGATAAAACTAATGACTTGTGAATTTTTAAAAGGAATGAACGGTCACCTCCCCATGTTCTGCTGGAAAGGATTTTCAAGAGGTTCAAAGCATTATTACATTTCCTTTTGAGATATAAAATATGCGATTTAAAAGTAAGTCTCGAGTCAAAAACAATTCCTAAAAATTTCGCCTCCCTTACAACAGGGATGACACTTCCATTTAATGAAATTTCAGGGTCTGGGTGTAAACCCCGTCGTCTACAAAAATGAACGCAGTTTGTCTTTGAAACCGACAGAACAAAACCATTTCTGTCTGCTCATTCAGTAATTTGCTTAATGGCCGCTTGAATATGTCTCTCTATAAACGACATATCTGTGCTTGCACAATAAAGCGGAAATGCGATCGGTGTAACCGGCGGAGGGGGGAGTTTTATCGCGAATGTGAAAACCACAAAACGCTGCACTCGAAACGTTTACCTACGAATCGAAGCCGGTGGGGTTCGCGTTCTGAAGGCGAAGGGAGAAGTAGAAGCAGAAGGGGATTGGAGTGACAGATAGTGGATGAATTTGCGTGGAGCTATCATGAATGACCTGCCTAAATGGATGAGCTAAAAATGGAATGGCGTTGAGTGGGGCGCTCGTAAATGACAGGCTTATACATTCGCTTATTCTGAGGACAGGAGGAGAAAATACCCGGGACCCGGGCCCAAAGAAAGTCCCACCAGCCCGGGATAAGGGGAAAAATTATTTTTCTATTTTCAAGAATGTTTAATTTTTATCCATGGCAAATGGAGCCCCATATAAGTTAAACTATATTTTTACAATCATTTTCCCTGAATATAAAACGCTCACATTCTCTTTATATCAATCTAAATTACTGAAGGTGGCTAGGAGTCGGATTTTCATAACAATACGTGAAGTGACCGGGTAATCGGAAGAAAGTCTTTTCTCAGAAGATTAGTCACCACAGTCATAATTCGTAAGGGAGAGGACAGGAGAAGACCAGATTTCAAGTCATGACACTCAGTGATGCGACCCTACTGACTAATTTCTCAGTCAAAAGTTAAGCGCCGCTGTCTTATGGCCGCTGCTCATTGTTCGCTCACCATTCGCAGACACTTGTTTGAATGAGTGGGGGAGGACGTGCCAGTGTTTTGTTCCGGGACTAGGCTCGGTTCTCTGTTGCCCTGATTCCTCTTCACTAAGTGCGAGGATGGATCCAAAAAAACTGGTTGCAAAGGGTATTAAAAAATTATTTATTAACGACAGACAGAAAATACAAAAAGGAATTAAGATACATACTTGCTGATCACTTTTCCACACAATCACCGAATCCATTTAGGCGTTCATCTGAACGCAGGACCAACTTGTTTAACCCGGCCTGGTAGAAAACACATCCCTGCCCATCCTAGCTGATTTCACATCACTGTTTAAACAAGTTGGCCCTACGTTCAGATAAATGCCTAAATGGATTTCGTGATTATGTGGAAAAGTGATAGGCAAGTATGTCTCTTAATTACCTTCTGTATTTTCTGTGTATTATTAATAAATAATTTTTTATTACCCTTGTAAACTTTTTTTGGATTTTTTTTCGTATTTCTGTCTTTGATTGTGACAGATACCAAACTAAATATTACTCTGTCCGTATAACACTCAGATTTTCCATTTTCCCTTGTGCAACATTGCAAGTCCGATTTTAAAAATGGCCAAGTAATTCATTAATCATACCTTTCGAAGTGTATGAAAATATGTAAAACTTACCTCATTCGTCTTATAATGCTTCTTATGTCTAATAATTATATAAACTTGTGGTTCGTTGTGTCTTTGACACTAAGTCCAAATCACAAAATATTGCTGAATGGAGTTGACCGTCTCTTTCCAAACATTCTTTTGCCAAACGGTACTAATTCTTATGATCCATTCTCACATACATGCAAACGTAAATTAAAAGATGCATGGAGAACAATCTAAACTAAGTTTTCTCAAATTTAACTCTTTTTTTCTAAATTTCGAAGAAAAGAGAAGGTCAGACAGCTAAAATTACATGGAAAGAGTAGATACTCTTCTCATTATGGGCGGTACAGATGCTGTACCAGTAGACTTTTAGCTCTACATATGGGCAAGTAGGGAAAAGTCGGGTAAGATGACAAATTGGATTTTTAGTTTTGGACAGTTTTAGAGAGTTGTGTGATAATATATGATGTTGAGTTAAATTGCTTACTCGGCTTGTTATCTTACCGACACCGTTTGTCATTTTACCTGCACAGTCGTGAAATATGACGAAAATGAGTTCTTTTCCTTAAATGGCATTTTTGAGACTCAAAATTGAAAATAACGATTTATAAAAAAATATAACTTTAAAGTAAAGAGTTGGAAGAAGATCTTGCGGAAACAGTGACCCTCCTGCAACGAATATTAAGGTCAGGAAAAATCCCCAAAGCTCAATGTCGCCATTTTACCCGACTTTCTCCTACATATGCTGCTCCACTTAATCATTCGAATTAAAACTTTGATACCTTTCTTCTGACTCATTTGGCCGAAATATTATCGAGTTATTCCAAGATAGAGCCCAAAATAAACACTTCACAAAATACTTTAAATGCATTTCAACTCATTATAATTTCCCTGAAGTTTGTCCGAGGCATTTAATTAACACTCATAGCAATATAACTAACAATCAAAGATAGCAGTTTAAAAATAATTGAACAGCACTTAAAATTTAAACAAACCAAAAAGACTGAAAAAAATCATAAAAAAGTAGTTACAGCAAAGTTCCGAAAATTTCTACTTAAGTGAAGCTAATCGAGGTTGTCACTAATTGTTCTAGAACTCTTTTGCGATAACTTTACAAAAGATATAAGAGAAGCACGTGTAATGATGAAGATGGAAACTACATATGTTCGAAACGGGCTTCGAAAACAAGCCCTCACCTTTTATTCAGATTTCTCAGAAATTATCATTGTTTCCGGAAAACAAGCTTCATTTGCGTTTCTTAGTAGCAGCATTTAGCACGCAAAGCAAATTCAACGCAATTGCATTTGAGAAAAAGATATGCACTCGACTGACGTTCGGAACGTGACATTAAGACAGAAAATCGTTGAATATTAAGGAAGGAAAGACTAATTCGTGCATGTGATAAACTGAGTGAAAAGAAAAAATCGATTACATTTCTTCAGCGAGGCAATTTATCGACTTTCCCAAATAATGAGGAAGGAATTATTTTAATGCTATTGACTGAAGATAAAGAAAAAATACTTTATAGAAAAGATGGAACAAATGATTAACAAGAAATAATCAAAATCCAGTAATCAGGATCATTATTGGAGGATTTGTTTTGAAAACAACGTCGGAGTTTAATAAGTATAACATTAACCTCTTGTGTTTCAGCTTTCAAATTATCAGTTTTGTCAATTATGTTGAAAAAATTGTAAGATTGGTTTCAAAATATATAATTAATGAAAACCTTTTGGCGGGACTAAATTACTCTTTACAAGAAACGCTTACAAGATTGATTACCTACATTTTATAATGAGTAAAATAAATTATTAGAAACTTTTACTTAATTGCTTTCAAGGTAATACTTTAATCTGGTATCTAATTTTAATTTCAATCAGATTGCAGGCTTTTAAAACATTATGCTGCAATTATTTGAAATCAATATTTATTCAAAAATGTATTTTGTTTATCAATATAAAAAGAACAAAAATTGATTAAATCTGTAAGTTTTAAGGCTAACATTTCCTGAAATTTCAAAAAATATCTTTTTCTAGTTCCGAAAAATGTACGATTAATTTGCAATTATTAAAAATAAAAAATTCATAAAATATGGATTTTTCTGGAGTGAATTGCTCTTACTTGAAAAGTTTTTGAAAAAAAATCGTGACTTGAGTTCAGTTCTTTCTCCTTCAAAGCCAACGCTTTAAGAAATGACTTTATGGAATTTTTGATGGATGATGTATGGATTTTTCTTTTCGAAAAAGATTATGGTTTTGTAGATTTCCATGTTAGCTATATATTAACGTCCAGTCTAAAAGCAACACGAGGGCTAGTTTGGGACTCGCCTCGTAATTTTGTACCGCGATCGGATGCCTGAGTACCAGCCCAGGCACCCCCTCTCCAAACTTCCGCACCACGCCAAAAGGAAAGCTTTTGACCCTCTAGGTATGATTTAGCGTATAACAGGCCCAATATACGACGGATTTTCTGTGGAATCAGGTTTCGAACCTGAAACCCAAGGGCGTCGAGACCTTGCCTCTAGGCCACAGCGGCCCTGCATGTTTCTCATGAATGTTCTGCTTGTGTGAGCAATCTTCATTTTCGAAAGATCGCTTAGAAAAACCATCAGTTTTTTGCAATGCATGACCTTTCTCTAGTTATAACCATGCATTATCATTTCTTAACTATATAAACGCAGTAAATTTTTACTCACTAAATGTATTATATGAAAAGCATTTCTATTTTTTTTTCTGAATTAGTGATTGCATGAAATTTTTAAACATATCGGTGGGATTTAAATCACAAATTACAAAATTTTAACTCTTCAAAATTGTTTTCATTTATTTATTTTTAATTGTCATTTTTGCGCAATTTTAAGCAAATTTAGCTTGGATGGCAAAATGCGATATTGAGTTGCTGCGTCGGGATTTCGAACCTAATATAAAAGAATTTTGTTTCAATCCAATAATGAAATAAGTATTGCGCTTGCGGTTTGAAGTCAATGATGCCAACAAAAGAAGTTTTATTACCGGACTGATGTTCTCTACTAACAAATTGAAGATTTTGTTTTTTAAAACTTCCTTTCGTATTTTAATTTTTTTCATGTCAAGTTTATTGAAGACTCGTTTAACCATGTAGATTTTATTAATATCTGCGATGTAATCAATTCATGTTTACGTTATTCTCGTCAGGAGCCAATTTAGGTTTGGAATCCATTTTTCATCCTGTTGGATGGAAAAAGTGAAGTCCCAGGACAATCATAACATGTCGATAGATGGTAAGAGCAGTTGTGTTAAATATTTCAAATGGGATCAATTCACGCGATTTGATCCCATTTTATGTAGCAGCACAAATCATGTTTCAAAAATATCTTCAATATAAAACCTACAGCTATTTGATTTCATTATCAGTTGAAGAAATATTTCGTCGCTCAACAAGCAACACCACCTATCTCAATTTTTTGAAATTCCAAAGAGGAAGAAACAGCATTTTCGCAATCAATAATGAATATTTTTCAATTTTTTTTCACATCTGATAGGAATATGTGGTCTTTTGTTTATATCAGATGTGAAAAAAATTCAGAAATATTCGTTATCGGTTGCAAAAATTTCAGTTTTTTTCTTCCTCTTTGAAATTTCAAAATATTGAGATGGGCTTGTTGAGCGACAGTTTATAAGAGTAATCAGATGAACCACCACGTTTAATTAAAGCAAGAGGAATCACTGAAAAAGAAATAATACGATAGTCTATCTTTTTATTTAAGCTACAATTTTTATTCCAGCTTTAAAAACAAATTCCATTTGTGTTTTCGAAAATCAAAATAATCCGATTAAATATAATTTATAGTGTTCTTCAATTCTCAAAATATTATTGATTATTTTATTCAAATATTTTGTCAAGAATATTTTAATTAAGAGATAAACATCTCCTATCTGAACATAAATTATTCTATATCAGAAACTTTTGCTATATCCTACCAGCAGCTAAAGATCAAGTCGTCGAAAGTTCTATTTAAAATTGTTGTACATCGCTATTAATTTAAAGAATAAACTAACTAGTGCAGATAAACAAGTCAGTTAACTAATTTTTTTACAAACTAGCCGCCTTAGGCGACCAATTTGTTCGCCGGGAATATTCAATTGAATCCCTTATGCATAATTTGATATTAATGGTTCCCTTAGCAAAGTGATTTTAAACTTCAAATTGGGATAGACATTTAACCCGTGTATTTTTAGTAGTTCTGCACATGTTCTGTTTATTGTCAACATAACGTTCCTAATGGAGTTAAGAAATTGTCCGTGCCATGCAGCATCTAATCGCAAGCTGTCGGTGCCAATTTCACTTTCTAATTTCTCATCCAAAATTTATATTTGATTTCAACATAAAAATGACGCTGCACATATGCGTTTAAAAAGAACTAAAACATAGCAACCATAATCATTCAGCTTAATGGGTACATTTCCTGATATATTTTCTAGCTTAAAGAGCTTTGTTTACAGATTTCCAGAAAAAACTAGTGAAATAGAAAAGGAAAGAGAATTCATTAGGATATTGTCTTTGCTTTCAACAAAGTAAGATAAACGCGCAAATAAATATTTGTTAAACATTGAAAACTTTCTGAATTTCTTTGCAACAATAAAACGTATTGTTGTAATTTATACTTAAAAATATTTTTTTAAATTCATTAAAATTATAGAAAACATTTACAGCAACTTAATTGATAACATTTTAAAGGCTGATTTTTGCACTTTCAGATGGTGTAAAAATAATTTTTGTGCTGTAATATTTTTGGAAATTATTAAGGAAAAACTCCAAATTTTGCTTAATTTTTAATTACTTAAAATTCTGAAAAAAGGACTCCGAGATGCACATCCCCACCCTCCCAAGTATGTTTATGTCAAATTTTGTAGTTCTAGGTCCAGCGGTGTGCCCTGTAGAGCGCCAACACGCACACACACATTCTTCTTTATTACTAGCCGCCTTCGGCGACCACCTGGTTTGCAGGGAATATGATTTCAGTTGAATCCTGCATCATTTTATATTCATGGTTACTTAAATGACTTAATTTTAAACTTCAGATTGTGATAGATAATTAACCCATGTTCTTTTAGTGGCTTTGGGACTGGTCTATTCATTGCTGTCCCTAAAGAAATCAAATAAGACCATGTCAGGTAACATCTAATTGCACGTTTTCGGAACCGTCTTCACTTTCTTATTCCTCTTGCAAAATATGCATTCGATTTCAACATTAAAAGGGCGCAGTACATTTTATGGCCAATTTAATTGTATGGCATGTTAGATAGATTAAAACATGCTGAGAAAAGAATGAAAACATAACAACCATAACCATTCAGCCTGCTGGATATATTTCTTAATGTAAGCAAAGTAATATCTCGGAGAGCTTGGTTTACAGATTTCACAAAACTTTTTATGACATAAAATATGAAAGCAAAATGTATTAGTATATTATCACAGATTACAACGATGAAAGAAAAATATGCAATTAAATATTTGTTTAAACAATGAAAGCGGTTTGAGTAGCTTTGCAACAATTAAAAGTATTGTTGTAAATTATTTTTAAAAATTTATTAAAATTTGAGAAGACATTCTAAGGCAGATTAATTGATATCATAGAAAAGGCAATTTTTTGCACTTTGAGATGGTGCAAAAATAATGTTTGTGGCGTAATATGTTACAAAGTTATTAAGGAAAAACACCGAAATTTCGGTTAATTTTAATAAATTAAAATTTTAACTAAATTTTCAAAAAAAAGGCTCCGAGGTGCAAAGTCCCACCCTCAAAGTATGTTTGTGCCAAATTTCATAACTTTACGTCCAGCGGTCTGCTTTGTAGAGGACCAACACACAGACACACGGGGACACACACGGTCACATACACAGACACACACACATTCTCCTTTATTATTAGTAGAGATTAGAAGAGATAATGATCTGATAGAATGTTGCGAAATAATTCATATTAAAGTTTATCTTCGAAAAACTTAACAGTTTTTTCTCCCATAAAGACACTCATATTACAAAGAACAATTTTTTTTTAAAAAAATGGAAGATATGCATTTTTTAAAGAAATGTTCGTCATATAATTTATAAAAACATACAATGTATTAAAACACAAACTAAATAGCCAAAAAATTTTTAATGCATTCTTTGTTTTTAGGCTTTTGTTGTTAATGGAAGTGAAACAGATTTAAAAGCAAGATAATCCTTAAATCTACAAAACTTTGAGAGGAAAATGAAAGTAATGAAAGAAAAAACGTGAATGGATTAACCGAAAAAAATTAAACGGCAAACATTCATATGCGAACATGATAGGGGTTAGAAAAATGGCTTTCACAAATGAAAGCACTTATAATTTTATAATTAAATTTTCATTCCAGATTTCCATTTAATCGTTCTTAGTTCTTTGGTATAGCTAATTAAACACATTTTATTAAATTAAAAAATTAAAAATATTTTACAGCGACAATTTATTTGCTATGTTAAATACAGAAAACGGGTAATATAGTAAATAATGTCTCTTCTATTGAATATAATTTCAATGTTTTTAGAATATTTTGTGTACATATTTCTTGTTATTTGTTGCATTTAAAGTAAAATTTTGTTCATAAATATTATTCTAAAATATATATAATATTATTCTATAAATCTTTCGTATCTTTCCCTTCTCTCTAGTATTTCAGTTTTATGACGAAAATTCCCTCATGCAACTAATACAATATGCAAATCTTAAATTCCCATTCGAATTTAAAACTCTACAAACTTCTTTTTGGTTTCATCTTGAAGTGGTTTTTGCAGAACTCTTCAAAAATACATTCGTTCCTATTTTAAATTGCATTTCCCTTTCTTTTCTTTCCAAGAAAAAACTAAAGAAAGCCTTATTCCGAACAAATCCTGAATCAGATTTCATTACATTACATTTTTATCTAAAGGTAAAAGGATTTGGAGGAACATTTACTAAAAAGCGAATATTATCATAAAGAAAAGAATGTTATTCCATTCTTTGTAAAAATATTCTAAGCAGATACGCTAAATTTCTTATCAAAAAGAGAGATAAATTTGCCACTTCATTATTGTTCAAATAATCAAACTCAGTATATATTTTTGAAGAATACTTGATATTTTTTTCTTATCAATTTTTTTTAAAGTATGCAGTCTTAAGTTTAATCTTCCTGTTTCAAAAACTATTGCATTTGTATAAATGATTTTCATATTTTGATGTTGGTTGTATTAAACAATGGTTATGTCCTCATAATATCTCAAAATTGAAAACAGTTACGTTTTTTATTTAATTTACAAAACGAAGGACTCTAGGAAACGAATGAAGGAAGGAAAAAAAATCAATTATCAAATCTTCATTTTTTTTGTTTTCAAAATAATTCCATTTAAGACCGTTTAAATGGTTTTGAACTTTCTAAGAGTATTATTTGTATTGAAATGTAATGGCATTAAAGAATAAATTATTTTTAAATTAGGCAATTTTTTATTCTGAATGAGAACTGGCACCCAGAAATAAGGCGCAAGCGTGTGTTGGGCATCATTACCGAAATTGACTGATTAACTAACTGTCTAGTAGTAATATCAACAGTTGGGTAGATATATTTGTCAATAGAATGCTTCCTTTACCATTAATAATCTTCCTTATGAATTTGAGTTCCCGATATGTTTTAAAAACACGTTTATACATTAAGCAGCGCATTTCAGCATGATAAGATTTGACATTACTCATTACTTTTTTTTAAAAAAATAAAGCTGTTTCTTAAAAACTGTCACTTAATTTTCATATTTGAATTGCATGAGTTTGAATGAAATTGATTACAAGCCTTATGGTCGTCATTGCACATAAATTACACAATTTGAGAACGTATTTATCATCTCTACCAGTAATCATACCAGTTTGTTTCTGAATTCGTTTTTTTCCTAGCGTTATATTTACTTCAGTTCAAAAAATTATTTAACTCAGAGCCTAATATAAGAGCTTAAATGTATGCTATAGATGTGAATGTAATATTGTCTGAATAATTTCATTTCGCCCAATATTTAAAACAAGTTGGTAAAATCACATCACAAATTATTCAAAAACTATGCTAGATGCTTGTTAAGTTTCACGCTAAGTGTTTTACCTATTAATTGTTTAAGCCTAGTTATTTTCAGATATTGTATTTTTCCGCTACAAACATTCTAAGAAAAAATAAATACAGGACATATTATTTTAAAGGACGAAAACAAAAAATACATTCTCAGAATTAAAAAATGCTGCAACTAAATATTCGGTAGATACAATAATCACTTTCAACGTGTGATAAATAACGACCTGGAAGCAAGCGAGCCAAAATTTTCCGGAGTGACTTTTTAACCTTAGTATCGTACTTTGCGAAAGACTTATTACTCACTCGAATCGTCAAAAAACCCGAGAAACTTCGTTATGAGTCAAGATAATGATATGACATTGAAATTTGGGTTCCTTTCTTTCGACTCCATGCCTGGTGGAAACTTCTAAAGCTTTGCAAACTTATGAACCAAATAAATGCCAAGTCATCGCCTGAGTCAAGACTCGTCTCTGTATGAAGGTTGTCTTGAATAAAAAGTAAGGGAAAGGAGGGGAAGAGTACGCACATAGTAGATTTTTCGTTATAAAAATGAGAATTGAAAAGTCAGAGCCTCGAAAATATACTGAATCATAGTTTATTAACTTAGGAAGAAGGGTACAAAAAATGAAAATTTTAGCTTTAAAAAATATATATATTACGAAACGAAAGAAAAAAATGCCAAATGCTTACTCTTACCCGACGTGGTGGGTAAGAGTACGCAGGACGTGAGGCCAAGATTACGCACCCTGAAAATTTAGCAGTAGTCGCATACAAATGCTCCACTGCCTTCGGAACTGGAACATTCCTCATGCCACCACTCCTTACATAACCCACACTGGATCCAATCATCATCATATGTTTGTTCTCAGCCTAGTCATATTTCTCTCTCATTATTTGGAATTCTATGGACTGGAAACTTTTTCTCCAGACAACAGCTCTTCAGATTATTATTCCAATCTCATTTTTTAATAATAATAATGATAAAATAAAATGCAAAGTTTTGTTGGAATGGCTGCTTCAAATTACAGAACGGATAAGAGTACGGTCTGTGCATACTCTTAGCCGCCGATGTATTGCTTCTCTAAATTGTCCATAGATGGCCGTAGAATTCACTAAAGTTAAATTCTAACGTGGCCACGTTGTTCGGAAGGGAACAAACCTCATAATGATATTTACTTTGAAAGAAAGCATTAGTCCTTTATTTACAAAAAAAAATTAAGATTTCTTCACAGAAAAATTACATGCTAACATGACGAAATCATATATTAACTGATAAATGAAAGACATCAAGGATGAAAATAATTATGGCGGTCACTTGAGATAGCTGAAAACACACATGTTGATATGATCACACTTGCTTCTGCTTGCACTGTTACCAACAGGGGAAAAAATCCCTGCGTTCTCTTACCCGACTGCGTACTCTTACCCTCCTTTCCCTTATGTGTTCAGCGGATTACAATAAAATCAATAAGAATTTAGATAACAGACAGAAAATAAATAATTCCTCTATTAACGGAATATTTCGCGCCGAATTTGAAAAAGTACTTTTCTGCTTTCAAGTTCTAGAAACAGCGTAAAGGTGAATACTTTAAGTATTTATCTATTTCTCATAGATATTTCTAGAATTCCGCATTCAACTGATATAGAAGATGTAAGGGAAATGTAAAAACGATAGCTATGTATATTTGGAACAGGCTTCGCAAACCAGCTCTTGCCCTTCATTCAGACGTTCAAAACAATTGGCTCTGTTTCTCAGAAAGCTTTGCAGTTGCAGCATTTAAAGCGCAAAAAAAATCTTCACAACAGCATTTGAGAAATAGAACTACACTGAACTGACGTTGATAATGTGAGAAAAAGTGACGTATAGACAGAAAATCTCTACGCCTGAAAAATAAATGGCTAATTCGCAGATCTGATAAACTGGGTGTTAAGAAGAAATCGTTTGCGTTTCTTCAATTTATCAACTATTTCAAATAATGAGGAAGAAACGATTTCATTGTTATTAGGTTTAGACAAAGAAAACTCTTAAAAGAAGCGATTTAAAAAAACTGTTAACGAAGAATAATTCAAAATTCAATAATGAGGATCATTATTGGAGGATTTGTTTTGGAAACAACACTGAAGTTAAGTAAGTAGAGCTTTAACCTGTTGTGTATCAGTTTTCAAAGTATCATTTCTGTTAATTATGTTGAAAAAAATAAGAAGATTGACTTTAAAATGTATAATTAGTGGATGAAAAATCTTTTCGCATGGCTTAATTGCCCAGGATCATAAATGAAGGATCTGTTTTGTAAACAACGCGGAAGTATAATAAGTAGAACATTAACGTTGTGCATCAGTTTACAAATTATTAGTTTTATTAAATTATATTGAAAAGGTCATACGATTGGTTGAAAAATATATAAATGACGGATGAAAGCTTTTTGACAGTGCTCAATAGCCCTTTACATGAAACCTTAACAAGACTGATTGCATACTTCTGTGATGAATTAAATAAACTATTAGATGCTTTTACTAAATTTCTTTCGTGTTAGTACTTTAAAATGATTTCAAATTTTGATTTCATTCGCATTACGGGCTTTTAAAAAATTTATTTTGTGCCTAATAACACAACGTCTTTTGTGTGTGTCGTGCCTAATAACTTAAAATCGATAATGATCAAAATTGTATTTAGTTTTACAATAAAAAAAGTTAAAATTGAATATAAAATATGGAAATTGTTAGGCTATAGTATTATTAAATTTCAATATATAATATTTTTGTTCTGTGATATACTAGATTAATTTCCCAGGAGCAGAAATAAAAAATGTAAAGTATCCATGAAATCTCCGTTTTAAAATCCCTGTACTTATTTGTTCTTATATAGAAAAAGATTAAGAGCCTTCCTCGACATGAGTACTTTTTACTTCACGGCCAAGGTTTTGGATAATGATTTCTATGAATTTTTCTCTTCGAAAAGGATTATTTCCTTTAAATTTCACACAAGAATATTTGTCTATGCATTAATGATTTTAAAAATACAAATGAGGGAAAATGTATTTTTATTGAAATATATGCCATTTTTCTAGTTATACCACTTGTTCATTATTAGAAATAATATTCGGGAAGATATATTCGTTCTAATTTATCGTTAATCGACATAAGGATCATAATTTTTGCTTTCTCGTATACGAAGTATACAAAGAGAAAGTATTGTAATCGTCAAACAATTCGAACTCGAGATTTTGACGAATCTACACGTTTTTGACCTCCCTGAGTCCGAAAAACACAATTTTGGAATCATGTCTGTCTGTCTGTCTGTGAACACGGTAACTCGAAAACTATTGGAGATAAAGGGATGAAATTAGGTATGTGAACTTGACACATAATTTGTAGGTGTCTACCAAATTTTGGACAAAATCCGTCAAAGGGAAGTCTGTCTGTCCGCGGTCATGCGAACACTATAACTCAAAAACTTGAATAGCTAGATGGATAAAATTTTGTACACAGTTTTATCATCATGAATATAGGTCATATAAAATTTTGGGCCAAATCCGTCGAAGGGTTGACTGTCTGTCCGTCTGTATAATTTACTCTTGAAGAGAATCCATTATCTCCACACGCATGCGTACTGGAAGCACTCTTCCGTGCACGCGAAAGGAACGGAACGGAATTTCAATACGGAGTAGCGAATTACGTCAGTTTGTCCTTGAGCCGGTAAGAGTGGAAGTGTGTGATTACATGCATTTTATTCGGTACGCATCTCTTTGAATTTGATTCTTTACCTAGATATTTTTCAATCACTATAATGAAAAATCTTCTGATAGTCGTTGGATTCTGGGTAACAATAGGTTCGAATTTTTTTAGCCACGCGGGGGAAGGGGAACGGCACCTTTTTGGGGAAGTATACGAGAAAGTTTAGGGGAGGACACTTCCGCTGGTTTATTAACGTATTATACAGGGTGGCCGTAAAATTACTTTCTCTGTTTGGAGTTAAAACTAATGAACGGAATGATACCAAATATCATATGGGGGAATGTGGGGACATGAATACACTTTTGTTGGAAAGCTAAAAAATAATTTTACCGACGGTAATAATTAAAACTAATACACTTAATTTATACATTTTTTAATCTGATATAGGATTTCAGTTGAGTTTGGGTCATAAATGACATAATAAAATATTTATCGCACTTCTTTCCTGAAAATGGATTTGTATCAATCTGCCCCATACTAGGGGTGCATTGATACACACGGAAGTATCGAAGATAATGATGGTTAATAGGTCTGGGATCATAGAAAAATTTTTTTAACAATAAACTTTATATTCCAAATCAAGGCTTAAAAGTTTAACAAGGTAACAAACTTTTATTTTAATCAAAACATTTTTAATCAGACTGGGAAATTGAAACAATGATGCTACAGAAAATAATTTACCTCTACAAATAACAAAGGAAGATGTGTTTGTGTGTAAAAGTATTTTGGAGAGAGGGAATATGAGCCTTGAAGCCGTTTTTGGAAATTTTAATTAATTCAAAATTAAGGGGAATTTTCAAGTTCTTCCTTGATGACTTACGAAAATAATATAGCACAAAAATATTTTTTACACCATCTGAAAATTCCAAAAATTATCTAGTATTATAGTTGATTTTCATGTTTTTTTCCATTTCTGAAGACGATTTTGCAAAGTAGTTGCTGTTAAGGCGCATTGATACACACAGAAGATGCGTATCAATGTGCCCGGGAGTCAACTGTATCAATCTGCCCCAATATACTTTGTTGCATAACAAGTGGTCACGCAAAATCAAAGCTAAAAAACCTCAAAACTTAATATAGTTCAAAAAAATAAATTTTTTTCCTACTTTTGGAGCAGATTCCTGGCAGGAAAACGTAATTAGTTAAAGAAATCACACAACACTTACTTAGAGTAAAATTTACTTAGAATAGAAGATTAAAGGTTTGACTCATTTGTAAATTAACTTTTGACTTACACTGTAAAAAATATCCGTTTTTTTCCCGTACTTTTTCCGTATATTTGACGGTTTAAAGCTGTTTTGTTGACAAAACGGTTTTTCACCGTTTTCCGCTCCAGCCATAAACGGTTTAAAACCGTCAGTTCAAATTCTATTTTTCGTCATACGGTATTGCTTTCCGTATGATAACTTTCCCTTTTCTTAAATGTAATTTTATTGCATTCATTTCATGTTTTTAATAGGGTTCCATCTCCGCTATTGTTTACACATGTTGCAGTAACCTGTTGTCACTCATGAAAGCTAACCTTAAAACACGTGTTCTGGCAATAGTTGATTTTTACACCACTAGGTGGCGTCACTAGAGCTATAGTGACTTTAAAACTCAAATAGATTATTTTTACTTCATTTTGTGAAGTCTCCGCTGGTCTAGTCGTTAGAGCGACTGCCTTTTATTTCTATGAACGCGGTTTCGATTCCCAGCTCGGAGGAGTTAGAAGTTTTGTCACCATCTTGCATCGAATTCGTCCAAGTAAGTTCAATTAAGAATTATATTAATTAAACTAATTGAAATTGATAATTAAGCCTTGATTAATTAATATTCCTAATTGATAATACACATCAGCACATTTCAACTCGAACAGAAGGAGAAAAACAACTCAAATCAGTCGATAACTTAATTTTTACGGAGAAAAGTTGATTTCATACGGTAAAAAACCGTTGTGACTACGGATTTACTTCGTAACTTTTACGGGAAAAACTTGTTCCTGTAT
>BGPR01000216.1:48460-78941 GCA_013235015.1 Araneus ventricosus | reverse complement strand
AGCATTCAAGAGGACGTTTGACCTCGATGTATTTAATGCATTATGCACGCGGACATGGCGATATTTGATGGAATCAGTCTCAAGTCCGTTGTTCTGTAGTTGAGATTTATACAACCGCTTAATTGCTGCCTGAAAAGTAAAGCAGGAAGGACAGTTCAGTATATGGATATGATTAACGCATGCAATTCGTATGTTGTTGACAAGATAATTGATGCCAGTAACATAAAAATATTTTGAATTCTCTTTCAGAAATATGCTTTAAAGCTTCATTTTGCAACATTTATGTTATTTATTCCTTCTGTACACGCATTTTATATACGCTATTCGTTGCTTATGAAGATAATCAACGAATAGTTGTCATAAAAAGAAGACAGACACGCTGAATCCAGAAGATATTTTTTTATATTGCAATATTTTTAAATAGTGCGATCTTCGCGAAGTTCTTAGTATTATATTAAAGCAGAGTTTGACCTGCTAATCGAGAACAGAAGAAAAAGTTGTCCCTCAAATATGTAAAATTTTCTTCGAAATTTCCTGCAGCTCGCCTCAAAGATATTAAAATGCCTATTAAATTGCTAGGCATCCCGTTTAAAATTAAACTTGAAGTTTTTGAATTTTCTTTTTCAACAATAAATTGTTCAAGTCGGCAAAAAAAACATGGTATTTCAGTCCAGTTGAGAGAAAATGTGTTCCAAGATGTTCACCATAAACAGCAGTCAGATTAAATTAAAACCAAACCAGTTAGCTCTTTCATTAAGAATAACAACTGCAGCTCCAAAATTATTCAAACGCTTTAACAACTCTCTCCTAAACTTAATCCTAAGCGACTTTTGTAGCTAAAGTTAAAATGCTCTTTAGCTAAATTTCCAGAGTCTTCACAAAGCCCATTTTCAACATTCAGGTTGAAAAAAATTGCATTGGCACTGAAACTCAAACGAATACCCAAACCAAGCAAAGAATATTAATCAATAAAAGCCTTGGGAAGTTATCCGCCAAATAATCTGGCTCTAAAAAAACTAGAAACATCTACTCTTCGAGAGCCAAATTGTAAAAAGAGTAGAGTTTTCTTTCCTGCAGAAGAAGCTCTCGCCATTTATCTAGAATTAATCAAAAACATTTGAGTTGCGAAAATGCGAAATACTGTGGAAATATACGTTTAAATAGCCGAAAATTCACCAAATTCAAATTAAAATACATGTGTCCCGAAACTGTAAGCATTGCAGCAAACGAAGTAAAAGGCGAGAAGTTAATGCGCAGGGAAGCAAATGAAAATAATTAAACGGAATAATTAAAATGGATTAACCAAAAAAATTAAAAAGAAAGCACCTACGAAGTGCTCGAGTGTGATTAGGGTAAAAAATGGCTTTCGCGCGTTGCACATTTTTTATTTAACCCTTAAATCTTCATTCTACATTTCCATTTAATCTTTCTAAGTTCATTGGTTTAATTAATCAAGCATTTTAACATAAACACACATGAAACATATGAAAATGTTTTTCGTCTGG
This sequence comes from Araneus ventricosus, assembly GCA_013235015.1. Taxonomy (NCBI): domain Eukaryota; kingdom Metazoa; phylum Arthropoda; class Arachnida; order Araneae; family Araneidae; genus Araneus; species Araneus ventricosus. Next base: position 77,436 of record BGPR01000216.1, on the reverse strand, counting down.
TTTACTTCCAGTAATGTATGATGCAAAAATCGTTCAAGATGCTTTTACAGAGTAGATCGTTGGACGTAGAGATACCAAATTTGATTCGTAGTTGCTTCTTGAGTAGTAAGTGCTCACTAAGAAAGGCTCTTTCAAAATGTTAATTAGATTTTTAATTAATTTAAAATTAACCGAAATTTTAACGTTTTTCCTCAATAATTTCGCAACTAGCAGTTTGCTCGCATAAAAAACATTTTTACACCATTTTAAAACACAAACAAATAAGCTTTACACAGATAAAAATTTTATTTCCCCGTAATTTTATTCTTTATTTCAATATTTTTTTTTCAAAATTTACTTTATAACGGCTGATACGCTAGATTTCATGCATTCATTCGCTAATGAAGTAGCAGTAGTCTGTTTAATTATGGAGTCGGCTTTTACAGTGTAAATTTCAATTTAAAAAATATGCAAATTTATATTTCAAAAATATATAATTTTCAAGACTTGATTGAGTACTTTTGTTTCAAATGTATTGGAAATATCTCGTATTTGGTATTATTTTTATATAATTTTATGAATATGTAAACTTGATTTAGGAATATAGGCGATATAGTGTATGGACGTGTTTCCTGGTTTGTTTACTTACATTAAAAATCTTGACTTTATCTGCTAGGCTTTTGGACTTCCGCTCGGAAGATTCCATTGACTTATCATTACACCGGAATTACGTAGTCCTAGCACTTAAATGTAAATAAACAAAGCAGAAAACTTGTCTGTAATAAAAACGCAGACGATAAAATAAATAACTGTTTTTAACATGATAGTATTTTCAGGCGACATTCTTGCTGTAAATTGGGCTGATGAATCAAGCCTGAAACATTCACCTTCTGAAATGTTTCGGACCGGAGGTTTGAATTTCCAATCACAGTTGTGTGTAACTATATAATTAAGCGTAAGGAATGTTAGATAAAATATTTTAAAAATTAGCTTTAAAATTTTATTTTTAATTACAACTGATTAATTAAAAAACTTTAATTATTTACTTAAAATTTCTTCAATTCTAAGCTTGCTTCTCGGAATAAAAACTGTAAAATGTAAATCATTTTATAAATTAATAATTATTTACAGTTTAAGTGATTTAAAATTATTTTAATAGAAATGAAATGATAAAGCAAACATCCAAGGATCCAAATATGTATCATTGGGAATTATAAGGTAAGACCAAAAACATTTGTGCGTGAGAGATTAAGTTTTTATTTTCATTTATATTTTCCCACCTAATTCCGATTGGTTCAGGATTTGTTTTGTGCTAGATTCCTGACTAAACAGAATGGTCCATTTAAAGAGTAATAATAAATAAACATCTCATTCATAGAAAACTCGCTTGGTCTGAAATTTGAAAATTAAACAACGCAGTTAATTTCTTACATTTCTTAATATTTTTTTCTGGATATTTGTTACACATCTTTATTTTCAGTTTTTTTCTAGCAGTTAATGCAAAAACCTCATACTTTATAACGTCTGTTATCCGCGTGAAAAGGTCAATGTTATTTATTATTACTTTCGAATATTTGCTTTCTTTTAAAGACTTTTGCTTCATACCAAAACATGCCCATGTTCAACTAAAACAACATGCAAATCTTAAGTTTGCATACGAATTTAAAATTACAATATTTTTGTAGAAACTTGAAATAGTTTCTGTGGAACACTTCAAAAGAACTTCTTCCTTTCCTTTTTCAAAGCACGTATTTCCTTATCTTTTCTTTTCGCAAAAAAATAAGGCATACCTTAGGCCAGACAAACAACGAATCGGAGATTTCATTACATTTTTTTTAATCTAAAGGTAAAAGAGTTTGGAGGAGGGACAGTTTCTATAAAAAAACACTTTCACGATACAAAAGTCGATGTACTTTTCTATGTTTTTATGTGTTGATTGCAAAAAAAAAAGAATATTATTTTATATTTTATGTTAAAGTGTATGTGCTAAATTATTTCCGAAAAGAAAGCAAAATTCAATTTATTTGTCAATGCATGTGTGTTGAAATAATCGAATTCAGAATTCACAGCTTCGGAGAGTTCTTGATATTTTTTTTTAGCTTTTTTATAATGAAACTTTTTTAAAGTTTTTTTTTTTTCATTTTTAGTGAATTTTTCTCTATCAAAAATAGCAGTATTATATAAATGATTCTCATCTTATTGTTAAACTGACATTTTTAAACAAATTCTTACATCTCCAAAATATTAAATTAATAAAAAAAGCTCTACCTTGTCCATAATTGATTCATACAACAGTGGAGCATGAAAAATAATTTTATTTAATCGAGCAAATTATCAACTTTTTGTTATTAAAATATTTGCATGAGAGTTTATATTTATTTGATTCTTTATAATATTTGTATTCAATATGAATGACAGTAATGTAAATTATATTTGGATGTATTGTTTGTTCTATAGAATAGGTGTTTGCACTACAATTGAAGCAAAAATAAATATTACTCATGCTTATTGAAATTAAGATTAGACAGTGGTGACTCGTCAGTTCAGAAACGAGAAGTACCGCAGAATTATTTATCAAAAAAAATTTAAAAACAACTTTACCTCTATATAGCCTATAATTTTGAATTTCAAAGCCAGATATGAAGTTTATGGCTTTTCAAACGTATTAAATAACCAGAATGTGATATATGTTCTTTCTAGTTTTGCCAGCAGAAAATTAAGTGAATGTTGTGGAATGATTTTGCACACGAAAGTATCAGAGCTCCGCCCGAAACATTTACCCTTACACACTTCGCCAACAATCAATTCGATAACACTCGTCCAAAAAGGAATATCAAATAACTCTTATACAAAAGTATTTATGCAACGCCCATCGTTTGTTTACCTGTAAGAATAACGATTAATCCATCCTTATAAGGATTTACATTTGAATTTTATTTTAGCAAATCATCTACATGACTTCTAACAAAAGAAACTAAAATGCAATAAACTAGGTGAAAAAGTCAATCCTCTAGTTTCGAGTCAAAACGGAAGCGAAAGCGAAAAACCGTTCATGAGAGGAAGCGAAGAAAAACCAGCGGGAGTGTTCTTCCCTAAACTTTCTCGTATACTTCCCCAATAAGGTGCCGTTTCCCCTTCCCCCGCGTGGCTAAAAAAATTCGAACCTATTGTTACCCAGAATCCAATGACTATCAGAAGGTTTTTCATTATAGTGATTGAAAAATATCTAGGCAAAGAATCAAATTCAAAGAGATGCGTAGCGATTTTCCTCTCTTACCAGCTCAAGGACAAACTGACGTAATTCGCTGCTCCGTAATGAAATTCCTCTCCGTTCTTCCAGTACGCATGCGCGTGGAGATAACGGATTCTCTTTAAAAGTAAATTATACGGACCGACAGACAGTCAACTTTTGACGGATTTGGCCCAAAATTTTATACGGACCTACATTCATGACGATAAAACTGTATGTAAAATTTTATCCATCTGGCTTTTCAAGTTTTTGAGTTATAGCGTTCGCATGACCTCGAACATACAGACAGACTTCCCGTTGACGGATTTTGTCCAAAATTTGATAGAAACCTACAAATTATGTTTAAAGACCACATACCAAATTTCATCCCCGTAGATCCAATAGTTTTCGAGTTATCGTGTTCACAGACAGACAGACATAATTCCAAAATTGTGTTTTTCGGACTCGGGGAGGTCTTAAACGTGGAGATTTGTTAAAATCTCGAGTTCGAATTTTTTGACGATTACAATACTTTCTCTTTGTATACTTCGTATACGAGAAAGTAAAAATCAAAGGAGCGCAGGTGAAACTTGTATTTGTGCGAAAAAAGAGAAGAAAAAGATCTTCAATTATCCTCTCGCAAAACTAAAACTGTCGATAAAGTAGTCGGCAAAGTTAAGTTCATGGAAAACAGCATTGCTTTTCGCCTTATGATGAATCGCTCATCTATACACAGTGAGCGAATTTTGATGCTTTCGAGGACTGTTCAGTGCACAGCCCCAACCTCTGTATGTCTTACTTGTTGATTCACTTTCTGTTTTCCGTGTTTGCTTTTTATTGTTTTTTTTTTCATTTTCGTTGCTCATCGAACTTTCAAAATAAAAAAATAGCCAAATAAGATCAAAAATGAAAAAACAAGCTCTTAAAATAGTCTCAGGGGTTGCAATTCTGCAGCTTGATGGACGAGCCACCTTTGCAATTAGAACATTATTAGAATCGGAATGAGTGAAATATGTTTATCGTACTGATTCTTTAAATGAGCACCAGATAAATAGGATATTATTTCCCCTCTTCATTCCTATTAAAAACCCTTATTTCCATGTTAGGTTGCTAAAAATTCAATGCAATAAAATTCAGAAGAAATAAGTTGTTTTGTCAAGCATCGACTTTATAAATACAGTAAAAGGATTCTGAAAGAACAGTTTTCATTCAACAAGCAGCAAAAACATAGACTGCCTTCCCATAACTCGACATTTTCACATAGGGGAGAGCGGAGTAAAACCGGGTACCCTTGATTCTGGTGCTATTATTTTTCCTATCTAGCAGACAGATACTGAATTGCATTCTACTAGTCAAGAAAAAGGCACAGTCATAGTGGTGTATTGTAGCTGTTGAATGCTCTGCATCTGTGAAGATTTATTTAAGACGTCAACTCTCTGATGTTCGTTTAATTTTAAACTATCCTTACTTAAAAATCATTGCAGTTATAAAAACTATATTTATTCCAGCCTATTATATGTTTGCTAAGGATTTATACCCTATCAAACAATAAGGATTTGCTTCAATAATTACGCGGTTCTATTTCCTTTTTTAGAACCTCTGCATTCGGGGTAAAACCGGGTACTCCAAGTGGTGTAAGACCGGGACAGACAGTACCGATGAGTCCTCCGATTAAGACGTTAAAAACACATTAGACGTTGATTGTTTATATTTTAATGATGTATTTCCTAATTTAAATAAAGGACAAGGGTTAATCCAATGTAAAAACTGTCTTAGCTGTGCCCACGAAAGCTGCAGTTTCGCGGAGGAAGAAGACAACTGCTTTACAAATGAATTTTGTAACTAATATTCTTAAATTGTCATATAAAATAAAAATCATTGAAACTTTCCCTCTGAAAATCGAGTTTTCCTAATTTCCCATAGCGTTAACATGTGTTCCCGGTTTTACCCCACTCGTGGGGAAAGACCGGGTAAATTTGATTTTTTTATTAAAAAAAATTATTAATGAAAAAAGTACTGAAACTGTGGCTTTTCTGGAAAGAGATATTGTATTCAAATAAACAATGAATATTTTAATAAAATTTGACAAGGTCTATGTCGAATATTTTAGCTCGAACACGCCTTCGAACCTCAGCTACCCGGTTTCACCCCACTTTCCCCGTCCTCCTTCAAGATGTTTTCTATACAACGTGTTATTAATTTTGTTAGAAGAGGTTTGAATGTAATGAGGAAAAAGTTAATTGCAGTAGAGTCTCCCTACGACGAAGTCTCCCTACAGCGAATTTCTCCCTATAACGAAATTTTTAATCGGAATGTTAAATAACATTCAAAATATTCTCCATATAACGAAGTGGTTGTCTCCCTATAACGAATTCTTTCCTACCTTTATCTTTTCGATTTTTCTCATTTTTGAAGACAGCTGCTAATTTCTGTGCACACAAATCGCTCACACGTGCCTGTTTCTGGAACCACTCGCATTGTTCATTCCAGCGACAACGCATAACAATAGAACGCTATGTGAAGGGTAATGCAGTTGTGGGGACCTGGGTTTCTACAGAGGGAGCAACATTTCTACAGGTCAAGATTCCAAGAATCGGGGTGGAGTAGGGGTGTAAACAGCAAATGGATGTGACAATACGCATTTTATGTTTATCCTTACTAGTACATGTTATTCTCCAAATTGGTGAATTGTCTTTACTTTTGAGCATTTTGTTTATACAATAAAAATTAGTATAATTTTAACAAATTTATAATAAATATTACTTCATTTTTAATTGAAAGTCATAATTAAATAATTTTGAACTTATAGCACATACTAAAAGTTTTGTAACATTTACTCAAATAACTGCAAAATCTCTAATCTCCGTATAACGAAATTTTCTCTATAGCGAATTTTTCAACTGGCACCAAGCGATTTCGTTATAGGGAGATTTGACTGTATTTTTAAATCAGATTTAAAATTGTTTCAAGTAAAATGTAGATAATTACCGAGAAAAAAACGACATTGTTCTCCCCTCAATCTTCTCTCATAATTAAACAATACGGCGCGCATAGCCTTTAGCTTAATAGCGCAGTTCCCTGTGCTTTGAGTATGTTTGAAAATTGAGTATACAGTTTGGGCATCTTCCCTTTTACCGATTGCGATCAAAATTCAGTACATATCCGCAACATTGGTGCTATGAACACATACCAATTTAATTTGTCTGGCTCGTTCCATTTTTGAGTAATGTTCAAGACGGACGGATGTGATTTTTAAAAGATAGGGTTCTTACGAATTCAGGGAGGTCTAACTTGTTGATTTTAATCCAAATCTGAGGATTTTAAGATTACGATCCTTTCTCTTTGTACACTTCGTATTAAAAAAAATTAAAAAATGTTCGGAAAAATTACTTTTGACATATTATGATTCAATGGATGTTAAAGAGAACGGTGTAATTAATACACGACTAATTATTTTCACCAATTTGCCTTAAAATTGTAACAATGCCTTTTAACTATGATTTTTTATCTGCTCGTTGCACCAGTTTGAATATTTTTATTCAAACAAATTCCACAATATAAATCAACAACAGAATTTACCTTAAACTAATTATTTTTATTTGAAAAGAAATACTTTCAGATACCAAATCATTTACTTTGCGAAATTTGCCCCTTTCTTTAATTTTTGAACTGCATTTTATTACTTGTTTTCATTAACGCCAAGTTGCCCCATTAAAGATGTGGACGACCTCTACAAACTAAACGAGGATAACGTTTCAGATTCGGCTGGTGCAATTTCAGTTGGCGCATTAAGTATAAATTAATAAAACAGATTCGTTCTCGGAAAGTTAATTTGAAATTTATGTATTTTTCTGTCATATAAAGCCATGACAAAAAACTTATCAGCTCTCTACATTTAGTCTCTCTTTTAGATATGAGTAAAATGGCCGCGGTGGCCTATTGGTAAGGTCTCGACTTCGGTACCGAAGGGTTCCAAGTCCGAAACCAGATTTCAATGAAGAATCGTCGTATATGGTGTTTCGTCCTCGTCATCTGACCGCTGTTCAAAATTTCGAGGTCTGTCCCAAAAATTGCTTCAAAACGGGACGTTAATATAACTAAACTAACTAGATATGTGTAAAGATTCTCATCCAATAGAGAGAGTAAAAGTAAAATTTTTAAAAGCAGTTAGCGTCATCTGCGGATGCCTCTATTAAGTCCACAATCGCGTGTGGCCATCCATAGAGATGTCTCATTACTTTGGCCTGATATTCATTGCGATTATTGAATAGTTGACTGTATTTAAGACTTCAAACAAAAGACCGTCAATCTCGTTCTTTAACTAATATCCCGCACTGGACCAATAGACTGGTAACTTAAAAGTAGGATTCTCTTCCTCGAACTCTTAGTGACCAAGCAGTTAATGCTCTTTAAACCTTTCGATTTTTACTAATATCCTGTGAAATTATAATTTTAAAACAGTCCATTACTGGATAGTACGATTAGGGATTGCAATCCGGAAAACCGGATCCGGTAATCCGGCGGATCCGGCATCATTAGACGTCTACCGGATCCGGCACCAGTTTGCCGGATCCGGTAAATTAAAAAAAATACATGAAGCCGATTTCTTGAAAAAATACTCGCGTTGTTGCAAAAGTAGGTACTTAAATGCGTGGTGTGTACGAGTCGTTCGACGCTGACTCACCCGCTTCACATATAGACATTCTTATTGTTCAATTGACAGATTAATTATGTTTATGTTGCATTTACGAGTACGAGAATGATTTAAGTAGATAATTAGACTTAGAAATGAATTGAGTAACGATCCATATTTCTGAATTTTCTTTATAATACGACTTTCTTCTTACATAGTGAACGAAATAACGTTTTAAATTGTAAATATGTACCTATTTGTGTTGCATTGCAGGTACTAGTCTAAAAGTTCTAAAACAAGCATGCCACTTTTGAAACCAATTCAAAATGAAAACAGGAATATTAATATACTTACAGAATTAAAAAAATATGATGATGATACAAGACGAGCTGATGATACATTTACTATGCCGAAAAAAAAAAGTTGTAAGACTAGAAATGAAAAATATCTTAGAAAGAGTTGTTCAAAATGATAGCTTTAAAGAAAACGTAGATAATACAGTAGAAAATAACTCAGATTCATCGTCATTGAAAAGTGATTGGACATTACAGAAAGAATTACAGATGCAAATCCAGCAAGATATGAAAACTTAGAGCATAAATACCAGAAAAAAGAGAAAGATTATGAGAAAACATTAAGAAAGGAAATGACTGCATGTGAAAGTGAAGGAGTTCAGGAAAATATTTGTCTTCTATTCATGAGTATTTGTTGACAATAAAACCAACAAGTGTAGAAGCAGAAAGGGCTTTCTAGTCCGCTGGTTATATTTGTAGCTCTTTAAGAAGATGACACAATTAACACTTTTTGTTTCCTACGATAATTTTTTCAAAACCAAAGTGAGTTTTTTTAATTGTTTTACTTAAAATAATAATTTAAAGTAAGTATATTAAAAAATACGAAGAAGTTTTAAACTCGTTATTGTATAATTGTGCCATTGATTTAACAGATTCATGATGACTGTCGTAATTATAAGAATGAGACTGCTTGGCGTGTGTAAAATACCTAATTATTGTGATCTCAGTTGATAAGCTTTATTTAGTTAGATTTAATATAAGTTACTTACATAATATAAGTTGCATTACAAGTTATCATTGATGTCATTTGTGAAATCTAGTAAGTGAGACTGAACTTAACCGCCCGTCATTATCTAATTATTACTAAACTAATATAACAATTACAATTTAACTAGTTACACTGTAATAAGTTTTCATTGTTGATTCATACGTAAATGCTGATTATTTATAACAGTGTAAATAAAGTTGATTTCATAAGAAATTAACGCTTTTTTTATAAACTTTGTAATACACTCACTTTATCATTTTTATACAGTTGATTTTGGAATGAAAAGGCAAAATAGTTTTGATGTGTCCAATCCGGCCGGATCCGACCGGATTGAAATTGGTGCCGGATTGCAATCCCTAAGTATGATCGCAATTCGGGGCAAAGACCTTTAATCAATTTCTCCAAGTAATATTCGGCATTGGAACCACTATTCTGGTAACTTAAACGTACACTTCTCTTCCTCGAACGCTTAGTGACCATGCAGTTAATATTCCTTAATCCTTTCAATTTTACTAATATCCCAATTCTAATTTTAAAACAGTCCATTACTAGGTAGTACGACCGCTGTTATGGGAAAGACCTTTAATCAGTTCCTCCGACTAATATTCCTCACTGGAGTCAATAATCCGGTGGCTTAAAGGCAGATTGCTCTTCCTCTAATTCCAAGTGAATATCATGTGGTTAATGTCGTTTAGTCTATTTAATTTTATCAATATCCTACTTGATTTTGATTTTATATAATATTGTATGTAAATTGTCATTTGAATGTATCTTCAGCATCATTTTTTTCTGAATCCTACTTATTGCACATGTAAAATTATTTCTTTATAAAAACTGATATTATCACAGAAAAGCAACATGGCTCTGAATCCATACGACTCCTTTTGATTTTGAAAACATTTTAAAATAAATTGTAATCTTTATGTCACCAGGAGTTTTAAAACACGTGTTGAACTGTTAAAATCAACATCGGAAATTGCATTTCAAACGGTTAGATTTCTATATGCCTAAGCAGAATGTACTTAAGTAACATATATCAAACTGATAGTCCAATAATTGACAAAAAAATCAGTATCAAGGAATTCACACATCCTTAAAAAATGTATATTTAGTTTTTAAGAATAAGTTTACAGTTAAAGAAAGCGAGAGAGAGAAACCACACTAAAATAGATTATTTTAGGCTATTTTGTGATTAGAGAATACATTCGTCAAATAGACAAAAATTATTCAAAATTCCAGAATAATATAAAAATGTACGTCTTCATTACTCAAAATTCATAAAAAAAATGTAGATGATAGATGTGCAAGTGCAATAACAGATGTCATAAATTATTTAACAGCAAAATATTTAAAGATGCTAGCATGCTAGCACAAAAGGAAACAATTCAAATTACTGCAGCGATGTTAAAGATTACAGAAAAGAACTTGGATGAATTACTTGGAAAAACCAAAAAGAAAGATCAAATTGGAGCTTTATTAGGGTAGAAAAAAGATATTTTTCCAATCAACACATTCATTCTTGTATCTTTCAGGAGTCTTTATTTCCATTTAATCTTTTTTAGTATTAAATAGAGAAATTTTGTAACATTCAGTCGTCTCTAAATGCTTTTTTTTCACAGCCTTCAAAATAATTGTTTAGCATATTTCTAAAGTATAAAATAAAATGAAGTAAAATTATAAACCTTTAAACTCCGGGGGGTCATCAAAAGACTCTACAGCCATTGGGTTGAGTCGACCCTCCTGGGTTATGGAATGAAATGGAAACCTTTAAACTAGAAATATCATTCGAAAACAGATAGTGTTTTAGCGTATGTAAAAGTCAATGGAATTTGTTGTAGATATTATTTATTTTATTTCCCTCTAATATTTCAGTTTCATGAAAAAAAAATTTCTCATAAAACTAATACAATATGCAAATCTTAAGTTTCTACCTGAATTTAAAACTGCACAATTTTTTGGCTTCTTCTTCAAACTGTTTCCACAGAACTTTTGAAACATACATCCGTACTTTTATTTCAAAAGCGCATTTTCTTATCTTTCCCTTTCAAGAAAATATAAAGAAAATCTTATGCTGGCCGAATCTTGAATCAGAGATTTCATTACATTTTATTTTTATCTAAAGGCAAAGGGATTTGGAGGACATTTTCTAAAAGAGAAGACTTTTATGAACCAAAAATCGATGTTCTTTTCTTTGCTGATAGATCACAAAGAAGGAATGTTGTTCTAACTTTTCAGTTGAAACACATATGCTGATATCATTACGCAGCAAAGATAAAATTATTTTTGTGCTAAAGTATTCAGATTCAATGTACATAATTTAGAAGAATTCGGAATTATATTTAGATAATAATTTTTAAAGTGTTCTTGATTTTTTTTATTTTTAATTTTTCTCAATTCAAAGCTTAAAGAGTTTTTATTAATAATCTTCATCTTGCTGGTAAATTAATATAATTGTAGAATCTTGATATCCTCATAATATCAAGGAACACGTCTACGTCGTCTTTAGTTTTCATTTATTAACCTTAGAATCTGATATATTATTTTTGTTTTTAATAATCAAATTATCATCTATTCCGTAAACAAAATATATGCATTTGAATTCATATTCGACTTACTGATTCATTTCTTTATTAACAGATTATAAATCTTAAAGTTTTAATTAGCTTCAAAGATCCAATTCTGTACAGAATGCATTTTATAAATATTCTCAACTTACGCTCATTCATACGTCATTCCTTCAAGACTTTGCTTAATTACAGCCAGATCGTTTAAATAATTGGAATTTGAGAATAAAATTGCTTTCTTCAACTCTTGAAATCAAGAGTAAACCAGGGACACTACTCTCAACTTTCTGATATACTTCCACAATATAGCACGATTTAAGCTTCGTAGCATAGAGAAAAAAAAATCGAATATGCATTTTACCTCTTGAGGTACTTTAAGCATTTAATTAAAATATCTGCACGAAGTTTTCCTCAGCAAGACTGCCAAAGTATTTCGACTGAAATTTAAATATATCTGAAATTTTTAATCGTTAATGTCTATCAAAGAATTTCAGAATGAATATTTTTTCAAACTGCATTGTTTGAATTTACTTTTTAAAATTTCATGCATTACTCGAATTATGCATCTCAATCCCTGAATATCAAACGTCTAAAAATAACATTTCATAAGGCATTTTTTTCTCGAAGTTATTAGCGATTCAAAGGTAAATCCGTCCTTCGACTTTCTGGTATACTTCGACAATATGGTACTACAGTGAAACCTCTTCAAACGGCCACCCCTGCATAGCGGCCACCCCTCTTAACGGCCAATTTTTCGTGGCACGGATTTTTCGGCCCATAGACCTAATGTTAAAATAACCCCTCTGAACGGCCACCCAACCCCTCTGAACGGCCGCCGGGTGGGTTCGCCCATCCCATTTGACAAACGCATCTGTTAGAGATTTACTTTATAAACTGAAAAACGAACTTGAAAAATGGTTTTTTCCGAGAAGGGTAAAAACTTAAAACAGTCACGAATTGTATCCTTTTTTCAAAAAATGTAAAAAATTATTAAATAAAGTACTATTTTCTCTTTAGATAAGTCTCAAACTTCATTTTAAATAAGAAATATGTGTCAGACTTGTTTATATTATATATTATAGCAATTATCTTGTAATTGTAACGAAAACCCTTCAGAGCGGCCACCCCCTCTGAGCGGCCAATTTTTCTCGGAACGGAGGGGTGGCCGCTCAGAGAGGTTTCACTGTATTTAAGCTTCGTAGAAAGTATTTCCATTCCTTTTTCTGAGCTATTAATGCTAATCTTTGTTTATTTCATTTTCCTTGAAATTTCCATTTCCTTTTTCACATAATAATGAATAAGCCATATGGTAAGAAAATGAATCTGGTTACAATAACCTCTCGCAAACTTAACGATTTCAAGACTCAATATTCATACGCCCTTTCAGAATTCAAAGATGTTTGCGGTAAAAGCCCAACAATTATGGTGTTGCTATTGGTGGCATCTGCTTAAAAATAATTCCTTCATTCACAGAGGAAATTTAGAATTACCTAGCGCATAAATTGGAAACCATTTTTATAAATTTTCTTAATTCACGCAGTGCTAAAAACTAAACCAAAATCACAAACAACCTCGAAATTTTGAAATAAGTTTTAAATCTAAACAGACGATTCAGAATAATTTCAGTCTCTGCTAAGCCACGGCTCAGAGTGGAATTTTTTATATTTAACCTTGGTCAAAATTCACATTTTTAAAAATAGTTTTAAAATTATCCCACATACCGAACAATATTATTAAATAGTTATAATATCCTACTTTAACTCTATTTTTTGCATCTCCCTACCCGAATGTAAAAATTTAAAGTAAGAGTAACGTTAAGGCCTCTCTTCCATTAGGAACGAAAAGATGAGAAGTCCACATCGACCAACTTAGCACGAAAACAGAAGAACGATCCAAATGGTTTTTAACGAGTTAACCCGCGTCCAGTGGGCAAGCTTCGTTTCTCACTACACTAGTAGATTTACTAAATGATGTGAACCGATGCAGTGCAGTTGTGTTTGGATTTTTCGTCGAACTATTACGCTTTCAAAATTTCCCATGTCCGAAGTGAAAATGAAAAAATTGTTAGTTCTTGTTCAAGAAAGAAATTATATGAGGGTGTTCTCTGATACTGTCTGTAGAGTTCACAGCGTAATATTAAATATGATTCAAAAATTCAGACAAATAAGCCAGCGCATATCTTCTACACAAAATACGTATAAATACTGAGGTAGTGGACAAGGATTGGGTTAGGTTAGGTTACATTAACGTCCCGTTTTGAAGCAACACGAGGGCTATTTAGGGACGGACCTCGCAATTTTGAACCGCGGTCAGATGACGAGGACGACACCTGAGCTGGCACCCCCTCTCCAAACTTCCGCGCCTCACCAACGGGAGGACGTTTGGCCACTACGTATGATTTGGCGCGCAACAGGCCCCATACACGGCGGATAGTCAGTGGAATTGGGTTTCGAGCCTGCAACCGTCCGGTCCCGAGGTCGAGACCTTACCACTAGGCCACCGCGGCCTCATAGTGGACAAGGAAGAAGCGTCCCATCCCGCACGAATACTAATCAGATAAATTCGTCAGTTTCGAAGCTTTCTGCTACTTGTAATTTAATATTTGCGAATATCTGCCTTAGGTCTTATTTTTCATAATATCCATTTAAAAGCATACAAGCGTAGGGAATAAGGTCGATTTTGCATACGAGACTTTTGTGATGAATTTCATTTCTGAAAGGAAAATGCACAAATTGCATATATATTTTTATAAGCGTTTTTGGTAAAATAAGGCAAATGTAAAATAACAGTGAGTAAATTCTCATAATTCTTATTTAATTTTTTAAGCATAGAGGATTTAATTCTATGTCCAAGATCTTTCCAACAGATTGTGGCAAGTTTAAAATACCAAAAACTGACAAAAAAAGCAACCGATTTTCAGATGTTTTTGCAACTTTTAAGGCGTATACGCGAAGACATGAATGGTTGTCATTGCTTCCGGTTTTTAAATGCCCTTGTGACCGAATCTCCTCTGTAAAATGTGAGCTCCCACGATTATTTACACCTGATGGTGAACCATTATAGCCATATTAAATTCATATTTTTTGCATCTTATGCTTAACTTTTGGACCCGATTGTATATTGTATAGCGTCTTGTGCTGTTTGCGATCAAACAACATCGTAGAAATATCGTAATATGTCTTCGTATTAATAAGGAACACTTTCGTTCCTGAATCAATTTAGCTTACGTGTCATTTGAAATACTGCTAAAATAAAAATAATATAGAGAAATTTAGATAGAAGTCCCTGATGTTCTTCCAATGGGTTTTTCAATCATTCGCAGTGAGGTACATGAAGAATCCTTATTAGCACAAGTTATTTTACAATATCTCCGCGATGTTCTGCAACACAACATCGCAAAGATATCGTATGAATATTGTAGAGTATGTTGTGACCCAGACAGCATGCATATTTGCAGCAAGTTTGATTTTTTCTAGATATTATCTTATCATGGCAAACCCGACGTGACAAGTTTGCAGCGAAACTTGAAGGGGAAATTAGCAGAGATGAGAAGCAGTTTGAAGTATTCGTCGTTTATTTTTAAACACATAGACGTAAGACAATTATAACGACACAGACATAAAGACCGGCTCTCTATGACAAAGTACATCAATGGAATCATGGGATACATCCCAGATAGCAAAGAGGGTTGCGGAAAGGTTGCCATTTCACTTTCCATAGGCTGTCCGCGAAAGCATTTCCTCCAAACAGTTTCGGAAATCATTCCCGCAAAATTTGACGTAGGAAAGCTTTTTATGAACCACCTGTCCCGCCGTGTGTAGCCCCGTCCAGTATAGTGGTTATTGCGTTTGTCTTCCAACACTACGACCGCGCGTTCGATCCCCGCTTCGGAGGGATATGAAGTTTTGTCACAATCTACAACGAAATCGTACAAGTTCAATTAGAAATTAGATTAATCAAATTAATGATAAATTTGATTAATTAAGATTCCTAATGAATATAGTTAATTGACATTCCAGATAACTCTAAGTTGGACTAAGATGACATCAGAAGAAGGGGAATAAAAAAGGGGGTTGGACCCCTCTGTAGAAGCACGGCTTTGAAGAGGGGGTGAAAAAAGTGGGAAGCGTTGGACCCCCCTGTAGGAGTACGGCTTCGGAGGGGGAAGGGGGTTCTGTTTTGTCCGCCGAAGGAGGGCTCTTAACAACCTTCTGAAAGGCCTGAAACAAGCTTGTAATAAAAGCTTGAGGAAATCTTACTGGAAACCTTGTTTCTTGCTGGCTAGTGAACCTTTCCGCTACCTTGCCGAAAGGTTCAACCCTTATCATGGAAACCTTCGTGACAACCCTTTACCCTTGCTGACGACAAGGTTTCTAAAACCTTTTAGACAAGCTTTCTTTGCTATCTGGGATGTGAAGTCACGCAGTGATGTATTGCATCACAACATCATCGTACGTATGACATCATCACAATTGCTTGTGATTGATTGAATATTAAATGAATTGAAAGAAGGAAAGTCAACTGCGTATTATTACCAACAAAACTCCTGCAAAGTAACATAGCCTAATCGACCACCCTCCTTGCAAAACAAGTTTGCCGCGAAGTTGACACGGCAAACTTGACAACATGACACAACGACGAAGCAAAAACTCCATTCTATGCGTCTTTGCTGGAGTTTCAACTGGTATTGTGGTTAGCATGACCGCCTTCGGACCCGCTGATCGTGGGTTCGTAAGTTCCTTTAAAAATAACTCAGTGTGCGGCCAGAAGAAGAGGGGTGAAAAAAGGGAGAAGACAACCCCGCCGTCTTATTCTGCGATAATAAAAAAGGGTGAAAGAAAAGGAGATCCCTCAGTAGATAAGGCTTTGAAGAAAGGGGGAATATACCCTGACGAGAAGTTATTTTTTCCTACTAGTTTGCAATGAACTTGCATGGCATGTTTACTGCAAGTTTGGTGCATGGTGACTTCGTCGTTTGCGATAACTTGTTGCAAACTTGTTATGAACTTGCTGTCTTGCCGTGTCAAACTTGCTGCAAGCTCCAAGAGCAAGACTGCTGCAACTTTGTTGCAAACTAAAATTGCTATATGGGGATGATCATATCCAGATAGCATGCACATTTGCAGCAATTGTGATTTTTCTGGATATTATCTTGTCATGACAAACTTGACGCGACAAGTTTGCAGCAAAATTCCTGCAAAGTAATACAGCATAATAGAAAACAAGTTTGCACTGAAGTTGATACGGCACACTTACACAACACAATTGCTAAACAAATTTGCTGTGAAGTTGATACAGCACACTTACACACCAGGGCCTGGATAAAATTGTATATATCTGGTTTTGATTCTTTGTCTCTGTTTAAAAAGCATCCGATTTTTAATAACATCTCCTAGACCGTCTTACTTTTCATTAATTCAATAAATCGACGATAATTTGAAAAAAATAACTAGGTCTTTTTATAAAAAAATATTACTTTTGAAAAATTCTCCCTCCCAACTTTTGCTAAATATAGAACTTGCACTTTAAAGAAAACTATACATCGCCTTTTTTCTTAATGTTGAAATTTTAACGTTCAAACAAAATTAAAATTAAACCCAAAAAACAGTCTGAAAAATAATAACTTACTTTGTGTCTCGTATTTTTAAAAGTAATTACTTTTGAACCCTAATTTCATAATTTATTCCACTAGCAAAACGTATTTATTAGCAGGCCCATTTCTGTCGGGCGTGCACGCACAAAGGCTGCCGACACCAGCCGCCGTCATCAACTTCCTTCCCCAAATTCTTAAAAATTGCCCAAGTATTTCTAAATTACAGGAAATTATTCAGAGAATTCTATTTGCTTCAAATTTAATTGTATTCAAGTAAAATCTCAAAGGGCGAAGAAGCAAAGGATTAAATCATTTTCCAGTCCTGCCGTTTTCGGGAAATTAGGTTTAGGTTTAGAAAAGTTGGAAGAAGGGCTAGCATCCTCTTGATGCTGTACGGCGATCGCTATCTTTAAGCGAGGGTTTGCAAAGGGACATGGTCATGAGTGACCACTTCTTTTTCTGTAGCTGCAATTTACTGTCTTAAAACTAATAGTAAAGATGACCAGTGTCATTAAAATCGGACTCGCTCAGCTCTTACTGCAAAAAAACAATAAAAAGTCACTAAAATTTAACAGGGGGACAAATGAAATTTGAGTACCGAACTCAAATGTGTGAAATAGGGAACTCCCTCACTCTTCCTCAGGGGCGGCACTAGCGGGGGAAAAGGGGGGCAATTGCCCTCCCCCCCGTCCACGAGAAATTAAGTCTTTCGTCGGTTTATTGTTTCGGAAGATGTGGAGAGCTGGGCATCATGGAATCTAATTATTTTAAATGCCATCTGAAAGTTATTATATAGAAACCGGTCGAGATAAGCGATTTGAGTCCGAATTTGACGACTGATTAACAGAGTTAAGCCAACCGACATCTGTTTCACTTGTCATCTAATCGGCCTGTAGTTCACACCACATTTGTCAGAATAACCTACAAGGTGACAAAGTGAATCAAATGTTACATTTTGCAGTCTGTTTTCGGTCGGTCGGCTGAGAGATCAAGAAAAGCTAAGAAATGACGGATGAAAATTTGTATGTTTTGTTACTTCCATCGACTGTTTCGATCAGCGCTGAAACCATACTGGAGTGTGGCTGTCGTTCTGTTTGAAGGTTTTTCCCATAGGAGAATGTATAGTGGAGAAGTGCTTTTTCGATTTTGTTCGAAAATAGAGGGTGGTGGGGGTAGGCGACCATTGATAGCATACACAACCAGGCGGGAAAAAATGCCTCTTTCCTTAATATTTGGCTTTACTACCTATGGCTCAGATTACAGAGCATTCGACGTGACATTGTTTCAGTTGGATTCTGTAGGGTTTCAGCGCTTATTGTCGTCCAGATTTGCAGCAGTTTGTCACCGAGACTCTGAACTGACGACGGAAGAAACGAACCACTCAGTAATCGATGTTCTAGTACAGTGGTTCCCAGTCTTTTTGATTATGCGACCCACCTGTTGTGTAAAAAAATATTTTGATGCCCACTAACTAAATAGGCAAATAAAAAATACAAACAAATATATTATGCACGCATATGTCAGTAATTAGTTGAGTTTACTGTAAAATTGTTAAAAATGTATTGTTTATGAATGAAAAAAATTCTTGTTGTTACTTAGCGGTCGCAATGTAATTCAACTCAAGATTCAAAATTTAAAAAAAACTCAGTGGGTTTTGACATTGTTTATCTCCCACGATAGATTCAATATCTGTATTAAAACCTGACAGTTTCAGCCTCAAGTTACTTTCTACATTCAGTTTGTTTCTATAGTTATGTTTCAAAAACACTAAAGTTGTGAAGGCACGTTCACGCAGATATGTGGGCGAGAACCAAATCAAATGTCTCAGTGCAAATTTGGCAATTGCTGGATACTTTTGACGAACATTTATCCAGAACCCAACCAATGATATTGTTCTAAAACGATTTTAGAGTCTGGTTCCATGATCGTTCAGTTAACGAGTTTTCTTCATTTGATGGTACTTTCACTTTCTTTACCCCTGACTTTGACTCGTGACTAGTGTTCCGCGGCCCACCAATAAGCTATCCACGGCCCACAAGTGCGCCGCAGCCCATGGGTTGGGAAATGCTGTTCTAGTATATTCCGCAGATTGGTTTAAGATCCGGGCTTTGCGGTGGTCAATTCATGTGGGAATATGAGTCCTCATATTCCAAGAACCAGTTATGAAAAATTTGTGCTTGGTGGATCTGGGCATTGTCGCCTTGGAATATGCCAGTTCCATTGGGGAAGAAATATCCATTAATTGGTCAACCTGGTCATTAAGCACTTATAAGTAATGCTACGACTTCCTTTTATTGTCGCATAATGTTGTTGATCGCAGATCAGACCCATTGAAGGAACCTCAGATAATAACACTGCCTCTATTGGTCTGCAAAATGGGCACTATGCATGAAGGATCCATAATTTCGCGAGGCTCCCTTCAAACCCTGGTGCACCCATCGTTCTGGAATGGGCTCAGTCTTGACTCTTCAGACCACATGACATTTTTCCACAGCTCAACAATCCAATCTTTATGCTGCTTAGCCAAATGGAGCCGTTTATTACAGTCAATTTCCGAAACAAGTGGTTTTCTTGTGGGTCTACAACTGTTCAGTTCCATTCCTTTAAGTTATCGTCGCATTGGGTGTGTTGATAAGGCCTTATGTCACGTGTTAAACATTTCCGTGAGTTCAAAAGTGGTTTTTTGCAATTTTTCTCCGAGAATCGCTTCAGAGATGTTCGGTCCCCAGAATTTAAGAGTTTTTTCCGACCACATTTCTTCCAAGATGGTGATGGTTCACCACTTTTTTTTTCAGGTTTTAATAATGTGCTGGACACTTCTCAAACAATTCCAGTAATATCAGCGATCTGTTTAGTCGTTTTCTTTGATTGATGCAAGTCAGTAATTTGACCCTTTTTAAAATCAGAAACATCTTTCCAGCGACCACACTGAACAACTTCACACATAGTTGTTACAGAAATGATCAAATGCACGATGCTTCAGCACTATTTAAAGGCTGAATCAGCAATTTAAATCGCTGTACTACCAAGTCAATCAGGGGATTTTATGTATTTACATATTTATTTCACACGGCTATTTTTTTTTGACCAAGTAGTCCTAAGACAACAACTAGGTTTGCTCCTAAATCAACAACTGCTGAATTCATCAAGCTATTCGATAAAATTATCAGTTTCCTAAATTCATCTAGATCTGATGCGGCCTTCAGCAAATACGTAATGGTGCCGCAGCATTAGCGACTAATCTTGATATTAACCCTTTCGCGTTCATTGGTTTCGCGATGAAACCACACATTGAGCATTTTTTGACTGCGCATGGGCGACAATTAGCGTAAATTTTCTTAAATAAATTAAGAGCCAGATCTATAGGCCAACTTATATCAAAATTCCAGTTCAAAACTGTTGGTATTCACAAAGATATCGGCATTGAAGGAGATAAATTGCTTTTGATCTCCAAGAGAAACAAAATGATGAGGGTTTTTGCAAAAATTTATATTTTTTAGATGGAATTTTCGAAAGTAATATTGAATTTTATGAAGTTTGAATATCCTCAATACTCACTTATACTTATAAATTAAATACATGATTTAAATTGCATTTCGATTATAACTAATTCGGAGGGAAAATAGCCCGTTACCGTTCAATGGTTTCACTGTGAAACCACAAATTTCTTGAAAATAAAAAAATGCTAAATTTTTTTCCTTTACATATTTATTATCATCCACATGTCTAAAACTCATTTTTGAAATAAATTCAGTAATTTCCAAAACGAAACTTGTAGTAAACTTCAAAGAGTTAACGTAGAATTTCTCTTTAAAAGGCACAGAAAGTTCGTCTTTTCGATCATGAATGCACTGATAAAGAGACCGAAGACCCAAAATTATTATTTAACATTTAATTTTACTTAACAACTGTGGATGCTTCTTAGAATTCCATTCAAGAAAAGTTTGAATCCTTAAATGAATGCAACACAATATTTAAATTTAAAACTGAATTTAGGAATATCTAAGAAGATGACATAAAAATTTCGTGTTCAGATTTTGATATTTCCTCACAAGTTTTTAATGGAGATTCAACGTCTGGGTATGCTGATGGCGATGACCTGTGTAATGAATTAATGATGAACAAAAACATTAATGATAATATTACTGATCCCTTAAAAACTTGAAATTTACTGTAGCAAATAATTTAATTTCATCATTTTCCAACTTTTCTGTGATATTGTTCTTATTTTAGTTTATTCTTAAGAATATATTTAACTCTGCCAGTCACAATTGTAACAGGTGAAAGAAGTTTCTCTAAACTAAAAATAATTTAATCTTATTTAAAATCGTCGATGTTCCAACAGAGATTGAATAACTTGGGTTTAATTGCAATAGAGAAAGATTTGTTGAAAGAGAGAGAAATTAATTTAGAAGGCATTATTGACGAACTTGCAAGTAAGAAAGCAAGAAAAGTGGAATTTTATTTTAATATTTTATTTAGTGGAAAAATCATGAAACATGTAAAACTTAATAAACTTTACTTTTTAAATTGTTTCACTATATATGCATATTCATATTTATCTTAAAAATATCTTTAACAGGTGTGATGTGAAGAAATAGAGTTTTGCCAAATTTTTGTTTGCGAGAGTATAAAGCGATGTCTTTTTGAAGAAAATAAAAACTGTAATCGGCACTCATTTTACATTTGGAATTTTATCCATGATATAATTAAACAAGTCTCCGATTCGTTCAAATGCATAAATCAAGTTTTCTTCTACCTGCGAAGAATTTTTTTAAATTTTTTTTTGACACTTAAGAAATTGCGTAAATTTTTAGGTTAACATAAATTGGTTTAGAAAACGATTGAAGGTATAGAGTGAGGGGCGGCCGAAATTAAATGGCATGATAGCTGCTTCGTCTCTAGAAACGGGCCTGTTTATTAGCAAAAATCGCTGCCTTTAACTTCAAATCATATTCACAAAAACATAAAAAATTAAGTCAAGAAGACAATTAAAAATAAGATGTAGTGCAATTTATCTTCGGCTATCGAAGTTTCTCTGGTGTTGTAGTTAAGGCGACTGAGTGGTAACTGAGTTGTCCAGGGTTCGATCCAAGGTTCGTATGAGCATTCTCTTTTTGTTACTAGTTTGCAATGAACTTGACGCGACAAGTTTATAGCAAGTTTGACGCATGGTGACCTCGTCGCTTCTAAAAACTTGTTTCAAACTTGTTATGAACTTCTGGTCTTGCCGTGTCAAACTTGCAGAGCAAGACTGTTGCAACTTTGCTGCAAACCAAATTTACTCTCTGCTAAATCTGTTTTGAAATATAAATTTATGAAGAAAATCCTCTATTTGCAGCAAATTTTTGTTTTAGAAGAAAGTATTGTAGTAAAAAATGTAGTAGCAGGTTTAATTTACATGATTCGTGAAGTTCTCTGGAGATTTTTCTATTTAAAAAAATTTTTAAAGGAAATTGTCAGGAGTGAATATGAAAAAAATGTGTATATCTGTGATAAAGTGTTAAAATTAATCATGAGAAATCCGAACAGAGTCAATAAACTTGATGGCACAGTCACATGATAAATGTGACTATGTCCCAGATAGCACGTACATTTGCAGAAAGTTTGATTTTTACTTGATATTATCTTGTCATGGCAAATTTGAAGCGTCGATGTTGTAGCGAAACTGCTGCAAAGTAACGAGGCAGAATCGCCACCCTCGCTTGCAAAACAACTTTGCTGCAAAGATGATAGCACACTTAGAGATAATCTTTGTCTCTGTTTTAAAAAAACATCCGATTTTTAATAGCGCCTCCTAGACCTTCATTCTTTTCTATTAATTCAATAAATCAATGATAATTTGTGAAAAACTTTTTTATAAAAAACATTTTGAAATATTTTCCATCTTTTTACTAAATATAGAACTCGCACTTTAAAGAAAACTATATTGCCTTTTTCTTAATGTTGAAATTTTAACGTTTATAAACAAAATTAAACCTAAAAAACAGTCAATGTTTGTTGAAAAATAATAACTTGTATTTGGTCCCATTTTAAAAGTAATTACTTTTGAACTCTAATTTCATAATTTATTCTACTAGCAAAACGTAGTTATTAACGAAAATCGCTCTCTCTTTGCAGAGATCTATCTCATATTCTCAACTCAAAAATTAAAAAATTAATGAAATAAAGAAAACAGTTTAAAATAAATCGTATAGATAAAGTTGTATTAGCGCAATCTTTCTTCTCCTCTCAGAGTCTAGCTGGCCGAGTGGTTAGAGCGTCAGGTTTAGGAAGCGGTAGGTCGCGGGTTCTTATCCGAAATTGTGTCCGTGCTCTGTTTTTGCTATAGTTTGCAATGAGTTTGAAGTGACAAGCTTGTGGCAAATTTGACGCGTGGTGACTATCTCGTTTGCGTTATCGTGCTGCAAACTTGTTTCAAGCTTGCACTCTTCCCAGATAGCAATTTTAGTCTGCAGCAAGCTTACACTGCAAATTTGCAAGGTTGACACGACAAGAGTGCAAGCTTGCAGAAGCGACGAACTTGCAGCTAGCTTGCCACGTCAAACTCATTGCAAACATAGCAAAAAATAGAGTACGAAAAGAAACCTCGGATTAGAACTCGCGACCAACGCTTTAACCACTCGGCTAGATTGAGAGGAGAAGATAGATTTCGCTAACCCAGATAGCACGTAAGTTTACAGCAAGTTTGATTTTGACAAATAGCGCCACTTCCTTTGCATTGCAAGCTTGCTGTAAGTTTGCAAAACAAGCTTGATGCAAAAATAGCACAAAAAGATAATTATCTTTGTCTCTGTTTTGAAAAAACAAAAACATCCGATTTTTAATAGCATCTCCTAGACCGTCCTTCTTTTTATTAATTCAATAAATCAATGATAATTTGTAAAAAAACTAACTTTTTTATAAAAAAAATTTTGAAACATTTTCCATCTTTTTACTAAATATAGCACTCTCACTTTAAAGAAAACTATGTCGCCTTTTTCTTAATGTTGAAATTTTAACGTTTATAAACAAAATTAAACCTGAAAAACAGTCAATGTTTGTTGAAAAATAATAACTTGCATTTTGTCCCATTTTAAAAGTAATTACTTTTGAACTCTAATTTCATAATTTATTCTACTAGCAGAACGTAGTTATTAGCGAAAATCGCTCTCTCTTTGACTTTAAATCATATTCTCAACTCAAATTAATGAAATCAAGAAAACAGTTTAAAATAAATCGTATAGGAATCTAATCGCACGGTGTATTAGGGAAATCTATCTTCTCCTCTCAGAGTTTAACTGGCCCAGTGGTTAGCGCGTCATCTTCCGAACCGGTAGGTCGCGAGTTCTATTCGTACTCTCTTTTTGATATAATTTGCAATGAGTTTGCAATGCAAGCTTGCTACAAGTTCGTCCGATGGTGACTTCGAAGCTTGCGTTAACTTGCTGCAAACTTGTTTCACACTTGCACTCTTGTCGTGTCAAACTTGCTGCAAGCTTGAGATTTGCAGTGCAAGTTCCCTTCAAACTAAAATTGCTATCTGGGAAGGTAATATCAAGTCAAAATCAAACTTGCTGTAAACGTACATGCTATCTGGGTTGTCGTGTTAAATTTGTTGCAAGCTTGCAGATTTGCAGAGCAAGATTGCTGCAGCTTTGCTGCAAACTAAAATGCACTGCTAAAATGCACAACTAACTGGGGTATGCCACTTCCTAGATAGCACGTAAGTTTGCAGCAAGTTTGATTTTGACTTGTCATGGCAAATTTTGACGCGTCAAACTTGAATCGAACTTGTAGCAAGTTCGATGTGACAAATAGCGCCACCTCCTTTGCAAATCATACTTGCTGCAATTTTGCAAAACAAGCTTCCTGCAAAGATAGCACAATAAAGAGATAATTATCTTTGTCTCTGTTTTAAAAAACATCCGATTTTTAATAGCATCTCCTAGACAGTAATTCTTTTTTATTAATTCAATAAATCAATGATAATTTGTGAAAAAAATAACTTTTTTATAAAAAAAATTTTCAAACATTTTCCATCTTTTTACTAAATATATCACTCTCACTTTAAAGAAAACTATGTCGCCTTTTTCTTAATGTTGAAATTTTAACGTTTATAAACAAAATTAAATCTAAAAAACAGTCAGTGTTTGTTGAACAATAATAACTAGACATTTTGTCCCATTTTAAAGTAATTACTTTTGAACTCTAATTTCATAATTTATTCTACTAGCAAAACGTAGTTATTAACGAAAATCGCTCTCTCTTTGACTTCAAATCATATTCTCAACTGAAAAAATTAATGAAATCCAGAAAATAGTTAAAAATAAATCGTATAGGAATCGAATCGAACGATGTATTAGCGAAATCTATCTTCTCCTCTCAGAGTTCAACTGGCTCAATGGTAAGCGTCTCCGTTTCGGAACCGGGAGGGCGCGTGTTCTATCCCGGGTTGCGTTTCGTGCTCTGTTTTTGCTATAATTTGCAATATGTTTACACGGCAAGCTTGCTGCAAGTTCGTTTCATGGTGACTTCGGAGCTTTCGTTAACTTGCTGCAAGCTTCCACTTTTGACATGACAAATTTGTGGCAATCTTGCTGCAAACTAAAATTGCTATCTGGGTAAGTTTGCAGCAAGTTTGATTTTGACTTGATATTGCCTTGTCATAGTAAATTTGACGCGTCAAACTTGAAGCGAACTTGTGGCAAGTTCACCGTGACAATTAGCGCCACCCTCTCTTGTAAAACCCATTTGCTGCAATTTCGCCGCGACAAATAGCGCCAAATTGCAGCAAATTTGCAAAACAAGCGTGATGCAAAGATAGCACAAAGAGATAATGATCTTTGTCTCTGTTTAAAAAAAAAACATCCGATTTTTAATAGCATCTCCTAGACCGTCCTTCTTTTTATTAATTCAATAAATCAATGATAATTTGTAAAAAAACTAACTTTTTTATAAAAAAAATTTTGAAACATTTTCCATCTTTTTATTAAATATAGCACTCTCACTTTAAAGAAAATTATATCGCCTTTTTCTAAATGTTGAAATTTTAACGTTTATAAACAAAATTAAACCTGAAAAACAGTCAATGTTTGTTGAAAAATAATAACTTGCATTTTGTCCCATTTTAAAATAATTACTTTTGAACTCTAATTTCATAATTTATTCTACTAACAGAGCGTAGTTAATAGCGAAAATCGCTCTCTCTTTGACTTCAAATCATATTCGCAAAAATTAACGAAATCAAGAAAATAGTTTAAAATAAATCGTATGCGAATCGAATCGCACGTTGTATTAGAGAAATCTATCTTCTCCTCTCAGAGTTTAACTGGCCGAATTGTTAGAGCGACCGCTTCCCGAGGGCTACGCCGCGAGTTCTCCTGGGTTGTGTTCGTACTCTGTTTTAGCTAGAGTTTGCATTGCAAGCTTGCTGCAAGTTCGTCCTATGGTGACTTCGAGGCTTGCGTTAACTTGCTGCAAGCTTGTTTCACACTTGTCTTGAAAAATTTACAGAATGCTTGCAGATTTTCAGTGCAAGTCTGCTGCAAACTAAAATTGCTATCTGGGTTAACTGCACGTCCTCTTGCGTGGTGCTCGATATCACATTCTTATTCGTCCTGGTAGAATACGCATTGGATTTCAAAGCTAAATTGGCGTCCCGTACTTGAAGTATATCCCGTGATCATGAATCTGCCCTATTGCCGCGCATAATAGTTGTTCTAGAATCTGCATGAGCATCTACTGCCTGCAGTTAGAATAATTTTCATAAGTTTGCAAATATGATCTTCGAGCTCTTTATCTAAATTTCGAATGATCCAGGACATTAAGCGACTATGAAGACTTTAAAAACTTCTAAACTATTTTTAAAGCATTAGAAATAAACAAATACCGAAACATAATTTCATGAAAAGAATCTGTAAATTATTTTAAATATTTTTTCATGAAGCTTTTTTATGGATCACTCGATGTCAAATCCAAAAAAAACTTGAGTCTTAACCGATATGAAGTAAAATTTTGTTGGTATGAAGCTTTTAATATTGAAAAACAATTTCTTTTCAAATAGAGTATTGAATAAAGAGATTTCTAGATTATTTTATCAAAGCATTTTCTTTACTCTATTGAACTTTTTTTTCAGTATTCTCATTCCGAATCGCTTCGGCAGGAGGAAAATAACTCACCTCCATTACTTAACTTAATTCAATTTGTTCTGTTTTTTCTTCTTGAATCGGGTGTTTATTTTGATCTGCATTGGTAATATTTGTCTTGTTGACTTTTCATCACATTCAGTTTAAAACGTTATTTTGTTTTGAATATTTATATAACCAACCCAATTATTATGTAACGTTTAAAATAAGTATTTGAAAAAAGGTTGCGTCGTACAATTTCGTTGTTAAAATTGTTTCTCAATCGCTAGAACATATTTTAGTCATTGTTATTATACTTCTGAAATTTGCCTGTTACATTTATATTCTAAAATTTTTAATCGTACCTTTTTTAAATTGAATTATCCGAATGATATATGAGTTGTTTGCAAGACCAAAATTCTTTGTTGTCGTCATGACACTAATGAAATTGTAAATTTTTCTTGTTGTCATGACACTTGGATATATCCTGCTTTTGTTTATTATCGTTATATTTAACAGAATTGATTAAGTCATTTGCCCATCTTTTGATTTTTACTTTTTTTATATTCATGAATGAAAATCACTTTTCTGTAATGAGTAATTTATTGTAACATAGAAATGTATTGTGAAATATATTAAAGATAATTTATGCATCTTCAATGACCTTCTTTGGAACAGGAACGTAAAAAACATTTGTGTTTTGTTTTACAAATTCACTGTTACAGATTCTTTGAATGAAATAGTTTTTAGAATTAGTTCTTAAAAGTCCCCTGGGGATTCTTCCTCAGATATTTATAGTCTGAAAATATAGTTTTTACCAAATCTAAAAATTTAAGATTAACTAACATTTAAGCAATCTTGGATTCTTTTCAGATATATTATCAAAACTTTCTAAATGAAACACAGTGACGGACAGGCCAGGTTGCCTGATGGCAAGTGGGCCCCCTTACACATAAGTTGGTATGGGCACCTGAGGATACTTGTCTGTGAGAGAGAGAGAGAGAGAGAAAGGAAAAAGCTTTTTTTACTAGCAAAATGTGCTCTCTCGCACTTTATCTTTAGTGTGGTTAAAAAGTTCTCTAAATGACAGTATAGTTCCAAATATACAGCTTGCTATATTCCTTCCAAAATTATTTCAAATTCAATCATAAATTTGTATTTATATTTGGTATTTCTCACTTCCAATAATATGTATACTACATGTATAATGTAGTTAGTAATATATATAACAGATTTTTAGATTATGAATACATTATATTAACTTATTAATTTAAATTTATTATATCTGTAATAAATAAAATTCAAATGTATATATATATATAGTGAAATTATAGATGTGAGTGGACCCCCATTGACTCCTGGCAACCAATACTTTCAGACCCAGTCTGCTACTGATGAAACAGAAGATAATAAAATATCATAAATATTAATACATTTTATGTCTAATTTAGAAAAATTGAATTTTTAAAATTTACACTTGCTTTATCTTATCCTTCATAGAAGCAGAATTGTACTCGATTTTTTTTTTCTTCTTTTCCAGAATTTTATGACCAAACATCTGTTTATTATTTATTTAATTTTTTTATACATTGGTAATTTCTTTAGCTGTAATGGCTTCTTTTCTTTTTTATCACTGATTAATATTTTTATCTGCAGTATGAAATTTGAAAAAAAAAGGGAATATGCTCTTTTAATAAATTATCGTGTGTATGTTTGGAATAAATATTGGCATAAAACATCAGTTTTATTTTCATAAAATATCAACTTTTTTGTTTACAATTTATTTATGTTTTTAAAATATTTCAATACA
>BGPR01000216.1:0-48450 GCA_013235015.1 Araneus ventricosus | reverse complement strand
TATGATCAATAGTTCCTGAGAAATTTCAAATTATATTAATCATATATTTCAAATTAATTTCCGTTTTTTAATAGAAAGTTGTAAATCATGTCAATGGTATATCATGCGGGGCGTGATATAGTTTGGACGCCAAATTGTATGTGAATGCAATCGTGGCAATGTTGTTTTGTTGCCAAGAATTAAATTAGTCACCAGTGACGTGAATCTACCATTCGTTCTCAACTGCCGCCAGTTCCCGTTAATTCCAGCTTACACGATCGCTATCAACAAATCGCAGGGTCAAACTTTCAACCATGTTGGAATTTACCTCAATGAGCCTGTCTTTTCACATGGACAGCTCTATGTTGCACTTTCAAGGTCTAGAATTCCTAATCACGTTAAAATTTACACAAAGACATCTGAAGTACAAGGAAAATCATTGAACAACTAAAAATACTTCACACGGAATGTTGTTTACCAAGAGGTTTTTTGAATAAAGAAATATTTAAATAACATGTAAATAAAAAAAATATTTCCTGTCATAAAACATACGTTTATTTTATTTGTTTTCAATCAATGTTAAACATTTCTCTTGCATATATATCTATTTAAACATGTCAAATTTGAAGGGAAATCTTTCGAATGAAGAGGCAATTTGCACCCGTCAAATCATGACGGGTGATTTTCTAGTCTGTTAAGAGTGTTTTTAGTGGTAAACCTATCGTTTTGATCAAAATATGAGAAGTTTCATTCCATAGTAGAATAATTTAGTGACACAGGAGATAGTTTTGAAGTTTACCATGCCCTTATTGTATATATATGTATATTAAATGTAATCTATTTAAAATCGTATCTTGCCATCGCTTAGCAAAATGTAAATTTCCTTAAAGTATTCAGTTTACTTTTTGTAACAATTTATCTTTCTTGGAATGTTTAGAGAATCTCACATGGCATTTTTTTATCTGTTTCTTATCGTTCCATAATAATTATGGAAATTTTTTTTTTGTAAACAATGAATTTGTAGTAACTTACCTAACTAAACAAAATCTTGTTATCTAGTCACTACTTTTAATAATGTATGTGCCTTCTAGAATAGTAATATTGTTCCAAAAGGCATTCCTTTCAATGCATATTCATTATTTCATATGCATAAATTCCTAGTATATGGGTAATGTAATCATTTTGATAGCATGGGGCTTTATTTTAAGTGTTTGAAACAGATTATCAATGTTGCCTGTTTCTCAACCTAAAAACTTACTACAATTACTTTGGTACATCTTATACAAGGGGGGAATCTTATATAAAGGAAATCAAGAAAATATTTTTTTCTCGGTGAGAAATTGAATGGTGTATTACTTTAATTTCCTATTTTGTAATATTGTGAAATTATTGTATGTGTGAAATGTGACCAGCTTTATTATATTTATGTAGGATAAATAACAAAAGATGTTATGCATTGGCGATTTTGCTAAGTTCTTTTTTCTTTTGATTTTTGTTAGAAACTTTTTGTATTTAGAATTTCTTTTCTGCAAGGCTTTCATCATTCGAGTGTGTGTGGGGGAAAATTTTATAATGTAACTTGTATCATATTTCTTTATATGTGTATGATTCTGCACTAAGTACAAATTATTTTGAAATTTTAACTTCTCAATTTTGATACTTAATAATAATAGTGAAAAGGGAGCTTAAATGGATTTTGTATATTTTTCATTGTCTGTTTCATAAAAAAAATGAGTAATTTTTAAAAATATTCAGTTTTTGAAAAATAATATATCAATAGAAAAACAGCATTAATTATACAATTTTTTTTAGATATTATACTATGAGAAGTTGTCTTTAAGAGATTAGAGAAATCCCATCATTATTTAAAATGGCTGCAGTCGGTCAGCAACCCCAACTTCAACCTACGAAACAAAATGAACGAACAAAACCTGCTGTCACTCAGTTAGAATTTCATCAAGCTATGCAAGACTTTAAAACAATGTTTCCTGACATGGATGAAGATGTTATTGAAGTGGTATTAAGAGCAAATAATGGAGCTGTTGATTCTACTATTGACCAGCTATTAGCAATGACCACTGATAATGAAAATGAACGGCTTCGTGCGGAGTTGGATGCCACAGAAAATGATGAACTTCCTCCCAGTTACTCCCCTGCAACACCACCACCATCTTATCATCAAGCAGTGCCATATGCTCAGAGCCCTGCACGGCTGACTGCAGCTCAATTTGGACGTCGATCTAGTGGTGCTTCTCCTTCTTTGATGCGACATTCTCAGCTGTTAAATCAAAAAACAACTGCTCAACAACAGCTTCCTATTGTTGTACCTAAAATTGCTCCACCACAGAAGAGTGATACCTGCCAGACTAAATCAGAGACTTTAACTTCACTGCCTAAAAAGAAGTGGAATCCTCCTCTTGTAGGACCATTACCACCATCATTTTTACGTCTAGATGATTATCCTCAACAAAGGAGCAGAAGGGGAAAGGTATGTTTGCTTCTAATTGTGACAAAATATTGTTTCATTTCACATTTCAAGGAATTTGTCCCTTTACCCCCCTTTAAATATTTATAATAAAAGAATACCTTTCTTTTCTGGGTATATTTTAGTTTTTTTTTGTTGGAAATTGCCATTTTTATTTGATAAATAAATAATAATACTTTGCCTTAGTTGTTTTACCAGTAGAAGTTAATTGGTTTAGTCAAAGGAGTTTAGGTAATGCTGGGAAACAAAGAAAACTTTCAATTCAAAGACATCCTGTTATTCATTCATATTTCAGCAGTTTGGCAGGAATTTCAATTTGGAGATGAATTTAGATGTCTATGACCATCATTCAGTTGGACATGCTCTCCATGCTGAAGCCAAAATCATAAGAGACCGTGAGAAAAGTGCTTGCAGCTTTTATGCTTTAGGGAAACACCTGGTTTGAGAATTAAAATGAAAGAAATGGCTAGTTCAGCAGTTTTAATGCAGCCTTTTGTCAAACTTTGAAATTTGGTGGTGTTAAAAGAATTATCACATACATATAACATAGGCTGGCCTGAAAAATTCCAAACGTGGCTTTAAATTTAAGTTATTCTCAAGATTTAGCGCTAATTGGAATGAGGTCAGAAGAAAATCCAGCTATGAATTGTAATTAAAATTTTATGATTTCAGTAGTTATTAAAAGTTCATATATTGCAATGTTTTTTAAATTTTAGATGTTTTATTTTTACATTTTTGACATTTCCATAAAAACTAGAGTAAGGGAGGGATACAGCGGAATCTTTATTCGCTGATTGTATGCCTGTCTGTCGCAGTTCAGACGAATCTTATACAAATTTTGATCTGATTGTATTGATCAAGATAATAAATGGTTTTTCAGTTGCTAGCTAGGTTTAACTTCAAGATTCAAAGCATTTTTTCTTGCTTATTTCTTGTATTGTTAATATAAATTCAATACATTTTTTTCCAAGAACATAATTTTAAAAAATTTGATTTTTGATATATGCATTTATATTGTTCACATTATATTAAACTGTAGCAGGACAAGGAACTTCATTAGATAAAAAGAGAATACTATTAATTTTGATCTGTTTAGAAAAGTAAGTGTCCTTTAACAAAAAGGAAAAAATAGAAAATCTGAGCTAATTCTGAAAATTTTTTCTTTGTTTGTAGCTCGGGTGTAGTCTGTGTTTTGATGGAAGAAGTTTTAACTTGTTTAGTGTGTTTGTTTGACATTTTTAAATATAATTTGAAATATTTTAGAAATCCTTAAAATGTACTTTTAATTTGAGATTATATCTCATTCATTTACTAGAAATGTTAAACTTTTGGTGATAAGCTAATTACATACTTTTTAAATTGGGATTTTTTTTTTTGTCTTTAAGTTAACCAAAATTCAGAACCATAACAGTTTTGGCTAATTTCTAGCACTAAACTTTTACGTCTATTAATGCTTTCATAGATTCTTTATTCATTTGTTGGGTCAGGTGGGGTAAATTGGGTAGATAATACCTTACTTTTAGCTTTTCACTTAAAAAGTATTGTCAAAATATTACTTTTTAAAACCCTTTTTGTTTTTTTCTATACATTACACATCTTAAGAGTGAAATTAAGTAAGTTTCATTAATAATTTGATATATATATGTTTCCTGGGAGATAGTTTTTAACCACATGTTTTGTATACCCATTTTACCCCCACCCAGGTGAAAATGGGTGTACTGTGGGGTAAAATGGGTATGTAAATCTGATATAGTAGCAAATGTTAAAAAAAATTAAATTATTTGTTGCAGGACAGTGATATAATAACAGTAAAAGTCAGATTTGAAAAATGTTTTTTATTAATTTATTTAAAAAGTCTCAAATTATACAGAAAATTTGGCCAAAAATAAAATAGGTTTTTTTCCCCCAACATATGATTCTGTATATCTGTTATTCCTCAA
Source organism: Araneus ventricosus (assembly GCA_013235015.1). NCBI lineage: Eukaryota > Metazoa > Arthropoda > Arachnida > Araneae > Araneidae > Araneus > Araneus ventricosus. The sequence goes on along the minus strand of BGPR01000216.1, from coordinate 44,046 downwards.
AAAATTAATGACCTCTGTTATTAAATTGTATCTGATCTGTGTCATCTACAGCCAGAAAAATGAAAGTTTCCCAAGTTAAATTTTTCAAATATTTCATTTTGTTTGTATTTCCTAGAACAGCCATAATTTTACCAATGAATTCTGGCTTGCTTTTTTCGCACAAATATAATGCTTTTACCTAGGCACCTACTCTTAGATTTTGTCTCACAGCTGTATTTTCAGTGATAATCATTTACAGATACTTCTTCTGCAAGGAAATTACATTGCTATTTTCTCTTTCAATTTTTAGCCTTACTATTACATCTCCACTTGTTAAATCTGTGCACAATTGCATTTTTGCTTTGAATTATTCATGTATGCAGTTGTGAAATTTGAAGCCTTTATCGATATTGCTGACTATTTTGCGCATTTCAAATCTTTGTATGTTGAAGAAATTGTTCTTTGTGTTGAGGTGAAGACAAAGACAGGTTCTGAGAACTTGAAGGCATATCGAGAAAACAGAAACATCTGGTTGCAAACTTTTGGCATCTGCCAAAGAAAGTGTTATTTTGCGTGGAATTGCTTTTAGGTTTTTAGCTATACACTTTAGATCCCTCTGAAAACCACATCTTGCCATAAATTTTAAAGATTAAAAAATTTTGTACTCCTCTTCTTGAGAGAAAACTGGTAATTTTCTTGATCCTTTATGGGAAGGATTTTTTTAGTTATGGAATATTTATGTTTCATTAATTTTTGTTAAATGAATTATTTTATTTAAAGAAAAAAATCATGCTGTATCTCTTCTACACAAGATGCAGAATGTTAAGCATTACCATATACCCATTTTCTAAATATGAGATTAAAAAAAGAAAGAAAAAATCCTTAGCTGCAAGTTGAAGCAGCAGCAGAAATGCCTCAAAAAAGATATGCTACTATAATAAGAATTCCTCAATGATCTGGTCCTGGCAGTGGAAGTTAGAACACATAATATATGGCATAAACTTGTCCACTTCAGTTCAATGTGTTACCCCTCACTTATAAAGAAACTGTGAAAAAAAATATCTGTTGAGGAATGGAAGTCAGAATAGCTAACTACTCAAAAAACTACAAATATATTTAAAAATCTGTTGTTTTATGAGCCATATATTTTGACTACCCATTTTACCGCACCTGACCCTATTCATTGATTTGCTTCTTTGATTTCTTGCTTCTTTTCCAATATTCTTGATTCATGACTAAAGTTCACGCTTTTATTCTATAATATTACGATTTGTGATTACTACAACAATTGCGCTGTTATTTAAAATGTAGAAAAATAATATTTTTTTAGAAATAGTTAGAAATATGATTTTTATTATTAATTGGGTTATTATAGATTTTGTCATTTCACTGATATATGATTGGAATTTATTTTGTATTGTCAACTTATACATTGCATGCATTTCATACATTATTCATTTCATCATGCTTAGTACATACATTTTCATAAAAATTTCTTTCCTCACTTTTTTGCTTCACTGTTTCTCAGGTGGATTAAAAATGAAATTTCATTTTCAGTTCATGACCTTAAGTACTGCTATGCTTCAAAAACGAATGCAAGAAAATGAGAGGCAGCGACGAAATACTATTGGTGCTGAAGATCCTGAATTGGCACGATATTTAGAAGATGAACGAATTGCTCTCTTCTTACAAAATGAAGAGTTTGTAAGAGAACTTATGGGAAATAAAGAATTTTTGTCTACATTAGAGAAAGGTAAGCAATGTTTTAATTATGAGTTCAAATTATTTTCATTTTTACTAGGGATGTAATGAATAGTGATTTGGCCGAGTACCGAATATTCGGCGGCCAAATATCAAATTTTTAAAAAAACTTCATCTTTTGATTGTAAATGAAATATTTTTCAAATTTTAAATGACAAAATTTAAGATTAATAAAATTGATTTTTTATTATTTATATATTTAAAAAAATGTTAATATCTTAAGATATTTGAAATATTACAGATAAGGGAAGGTGGTGTACCTAGGTCCCATTTTTACTTTTTAATTGGATAATTACTAAAAGAAAGGTAACAAAACAATTTTTCTTTCATATTTTAGGCCTTTATACACAACATATATTTTTTGTAGATTTTTTAAAAAAGTATTTCAGTGCATTATTTACAATTTAAAAGAAAGTGCAAATAGGAACAAGGTACACCATGGGTAGTGTACCTTGGACCAGCTATTTCTAGATTTAAAAAATCTAACCGAATAGTTTGAACATAAACATTCATTGGTATTTTAGCTACAGAAAAATGTTAATGAGCACTTTTACTTAATGAGGTCTTAGATTAGACCGAATATAAAATTATTACAGTAACAGTTTCATTCCTATGAGTAGGCTTAACCAACATTGTAATTAGACAAGTCAATTCCAAATGTAAATTTCTGAAGCTGCCTTTCAGATCCTCCAGTCAACACGGGATGTGGTAACTTCCACATTACATCACATTTTTCCACAACATAGGTGGTAGACCAAGTAGTGGTCATGCACCAAGGTGCACCACTTGGGCATGGTCCAAGGTACACCACTTGGCCATTTCATGGAAAATGGCTGCCTACTAAATTGAGGTTAGGTTTAACATAATTTCTAACACATGTTATTATAGCTAAAACTGTGCTTTATAAGTTAGGCATTTTATTATAAAGTAATTTATGTATGTTTAGGAACTATTAACACAAAATTCAACAGGAAAAAAATTACTTTTGATGGGTCAATTTCCTTTTTCAGGATTCATTCATTCAAATGAGCACCTTGACAAATAAGTTCAGGTACACTGGGACCTCTGGTGGCAAGTGTACAAAATACATATAACATTTTCTATACATCTATACAGATGGCGCTAAAATCGTCATAGGTTCAAGGTACACTTATGTCCAAGGTACACCACCTTCCCCTATATATAAATTCCAATAATAAGAAACCCTCTTCATTTTGGGATTGCATCAAAGGAATAAAAAAGTCATCATTGTAGAACGTAACAATGACAAACACAGAAGAAAATTGAATGGATAAATTAAAATTGCTAGAAGTAAATTCCTATTTTGATAAAGAACTTCTAATGCACTACTTGGCCAAAAAAAAGTCGTGATGTTTAATAAATATGCAAATACATTTAAGAGTCCCTGGGTAGCTCGGTAGTTGATTTATTACTTAAATAGTGCTGAAGCACTGTGCAATTGATCATGTCTATAACAAGTATTTGTGAAGTTGTTCAGTGTTGTCGCTGGAAAGATGTTTCTGATTTTAAAAAGGGTCAAATTACTGACCTGCATCAATCCAAGAAAACAACTAAAGAGATCGTTGAAATTACTGGAATTGGTTTGAGAAGTGTCCAATGCATTATTAAAACCTGAAAGGATAGTTGTGAACTGTCAACATCTCGGGATAAATGTGGTCGGAAAAAAAACTTAAGTTCTCGGGACCGATGATCTCTGAAGTGACTGGTGAAGAAAAATCGAAAAAATTCCACTCTTCAACTCGCAGCAATGTTTAAAATGGGACATAGGGGCATATCAGCATGCACAATGCGACAAGAACTCAAAGGAATGGAGCTGAACAGTTGTAGACCCACAAGAAAACCACTTGTTCCGGCAATTGACTGTAAAAACGGCCCCAATTGGCTAAGCAGCATAAAGATTGGACTGTTGAGCTGGGGGAAAATGTCATGTGGTCTGATGAGTCAAGATTGAGCCTATTCCAGAACGATGGGCGCACCAGGGTTAGAAGGAAACCTCATGAAGTGATGGACCCTTCATGCGTAGTGCCAGCTAGGTTTTTTTGGCCAGGTAGTGTAGGTCGGATGGAGTGCCCACTTAATTTGGGGAGGGGGAATGCAGAAAAAATTCCAAGGTTCGCAGATTTAGCAAGAAAATATTTTTCAGCACCTGCAAGCATTATATAGTAACTGTTTATTTTCTGAAGCTGGTGATATATATGAAACCATTCTATAAATGATATGTAACATTATTAAATACACTTATGTACTGTTGTACTGCGCAACTTAAAATTTGACAATTGTTAGATTTTTTTTACAATAAATGTACCAGAATGTAATTCTGCAATATTCTTTGTTAAATGTATTTAAAAGCACATTAAAAAAGATTATTATCCAGAATATATTAGGCCAAATATTCAGCAAAAGGGTCAAATACCGAAAATTCGTTACATCCCTAATTTTTACTTTGATTTGAAGAAATTATATTGTGTTCGTTTATTTGTTTTCTATAGATTCTGCTTCCAGTGGTAGCATGACACTTCAAACTAAGCATTCTCATTGTAAGTAAAATTTACATCTTATAATATTTTACATATTCTTAAAGCAGTATGTAATGCTGAAATATGGTAACTTTCCTCGCTCACGTGATTTCTGATTGCATGCTTCAATTTATTGAGTTTTCATTGAAATTGTTTCCCAATAGAGGTACTTCTCTAAAGTTAACTACTTAAAATATGTTGACTTCCAGCAAGAGATGAAAAAAATTTATATGCTGATGGCAATCAACATGTTAGCTAGGTAATGTTTAGTAAGTGAAGGAGGTATATAATGCTTTGAACATTCTCCTCTTATTTAAAACATATATTTTTCGATCTTGGGTATTATTAATGATTTTTGCATGCAACAGGATGTGGTGAAAGTATGATGTTTAGTGTAATTTTAGCATTTTGAATTTAGTCTTTGAAGCAATTGTGGTATATGCATTTGTTAGCCCAGCACTTGATTTTTAGTAATGATTAGGTTTTATGTATTTGACACTGTACAAAACTCTTGTTCTTGCCAGACCGCATTAATTTATAATTGTGCTTTTCATTATAATAAAGTTTTTGAAACTAGGTTTTGTTCATAGGTATACCTAGGAAGGTAATTATTCTTGGAGCTTAATGTTTTGAGTACAATGTCATGCTATTTTAACAATTTTTGAAGATTATTAGGAAAGCTATTTTGACATAAATAAAAAATTTTAATTCTACTAGACTTAGTAGAAACTGAAATGCGCTACAAAGTCACTAAGAAGCTACAACAAAGAAATAACACCTCAAAATATATTTTTGAAAAAAACAAGAAAACCTAGGAAAGTCTCTCTAAAAGCAAAGAATGGGTGCTGGGGAGGAGATTGGAATCAATAAAAGATGTTCAGTGAACCAAATTTATTCTTCAAATTTTTGGTATTGTTTGACTATGTAGTAAATTGGATTATTTCCATAAGTCTTAACTTCCAGGGACAAGTTATACTCATGATGAGAAAGCTCCCGATTGGAGATATGCTGTTTTTAGCTATTAGGGGATACTCTTCCCTTGTATGCTTTTTAGGATGCAAAATTTGAAAGACGCATGGTCGCTGTAATTGTAAAAGTCCAGTAAAGGGGTACTGGGATTGACTTAACAAAGCATTCAATTTACAGGACTGGGGTAAATTTTTTTTATGATATTCATGTGGTTTGGGCCATAACCCTATAATGCTGGTTTGGGCAACTGACAATTTTTGAACTAATGATTTTATAATGAGGGATACACTTGTCCGAAAGTGATCTCGCAGAATAGGGCAAGTTACTGGCAATTTTGAATATGAATTTTCCAATAATGATAAAAGATTAACTTTTAAACAAAACATTAATTAACTTAGGAAGGGTATTCTAATGACACTAGTAATTAGTACTTTATATTGCCACCAGCCATTAAGCTCAAAACTTATTACAAAGTTGCTCTTTTAATATCCCCCTCACACACACACACACACTGCAATTATGTTTGGTGACAACAATACTTAACAATTGAATAGGTCTGTGAGGGACGTCTCTTGCCATTTCTGTCCTGGATTTTATTATATTTACTATGATATATTAAATATAGTCTTTTTAGTTCATTTATAGTTTTTTTCTTTTCTTTTTTCATTTAAAATTCCGAATTTGTCTTTTGTGTCTATTCTAAATCCTTTTTCCAGCTTCTAGAAGTTGTGAAAAAAGTTCAAGTGGAGCAGAAGCTTCTTCCAAAGTAGATGAATCTCAGCTACCCCATTCATTTTTAGCTGATGAAACTGATGCTGCTTTCAGGGAGAGACTGAAAAACATGGGCAAATGTAATTTTTTTCCCATTCTGAAAGTTTCCTACATTTTGTGTTAAAACTGTATTAATTATTTAGGATTATAATTGTTTAAATGTTTAATTTTTAATTGTATTATTGCATACTGTGACAGAAATTCTGCATTATTGTTTTAATTTCAACTGCATATAAATGTTTGTCCTTGTTAAATGCTAATATGAAGAGCATTACTATTTAACTTGTGTCACTGTTTTCAGGGCTGTTTTTTTGCTTTTATAGATATTTAATCTGCCATCTTTTAAGGAAATTTAGCTATTATTCCATGCATATTATGATACTGATTTTTGTCTGCATACATTGACTGCATCTTAGGCTTATATCTTTATAATAGCTTTTCAAACCATGAAAATCTCTGTAAATTATATCTCTGAATCTTATAATAATAATAATAATAATAAAAAGAGTGAAAATGAAAAATCAATTTTCGTTCTTTGAGAAACTTTATATTGAAACAGGCTGACATATTAGTTAAAGTTTATGTTTCTGCAGAATAAGATGAATGAAAATGATAGGATTGATAAAAATCAAATCATAAAGTCATGGAAATCTTCAATGATTTTTTATTACTTAAAGAATTTATTAGAATATATATACTTAGAGAATTTTACTGTGTTTTGATTAGTGTATCATTTCATATTTCATTTCTAACCCTTTTTTTTTCTTCCCTCCTTTTTTATTGGTATATAATGTGTGCTTTCAGAGTAGTATTAAATGAATGACAAACTACTATTTTGATAGATGTTGAACTACTTGCAAAACAAGAGTGTTATTCTAGCTTCTCTTCAGTCATTTTAATTGAACAATCACTGAAAAAAAGCATTAATTCCATTTACAGTAAAACTGTGGTTTTCCAAAATGCCCCTGAAATCACAAATCCAAAAAATACGTGTTGCACGGGAGTAATCACAAATGCGCGATTGTGCTGGGCTATGACTAGTGGTGAGGTGAACACTCAACCTAAAAAATGTAATTTTAATAAAGAACATTAAGTGTAGCCTAGAAAGAAAATTTGGAATTTGTTTTACACTCAAAACATTTTGGAGTTACGTACTGTAATTACAGTAGAGCACTGATAATCCGAACCTATTAGTGGCCTGAATAATACCCGAAACTTTCCATTTTCGCGTTCAAATTCGTCTTCACACGGATGTGAAGGTGCATTATATAGAATCAATAGCACTCTGTTTTCTTTAAATTCTTTTGATGCTCTTTAACTTAGGAATGAAAGTTTTATCATGCCAATCAATGAAAACTTCTGTAGTCATCCAAGCCTTTTTTTTTTTTTTTTTAGAAGTTTAAATAAAAGTTTTCACATTTTTGAAGGCTCGAGTTTTTTTCGATTTTCCTATCACGAACAATGGCAATCAGTGGTTTCCTGTTGCATTTGTACAAACAAGAATCATTATTCTTTCTTTAATTTAGTCCCAGAAGCACTTTTTTCAATTGCGGATGCTAATGTTTTTTGTGTTAGAGATCACCAAAAAAGTCCAGTTTCATCTGCATTGGAAATGAATTCTTTTTTTTCCGTTTCAATGATTTCTTTCAGTTCTTTTCCAAAATTCGTAGCGACCATCATAGATGCAGATAATTTTTCGGCATGTAATCCGATTTCTCAAATACCATGGCGTGTCTTGAAATTTCGAAGCCGCCCAGAACTTGCTTGAAATGTATTTTCTCCATTCAATTTTTCATTGAAAAACAGTGCCTTCTCACACAATAGAGGTCCAGAAATTGGCCGACCAGCTGAGTGTTTTTGTAAAACCACATGTGCAAAGCGTTATGAACTTTATCATCGACAGATCTTTTCATAGATTTTCGTTGTAAGCTTCCTTGCTCTTTTTCAAGTGCCTTTACAAAATTTATAATGGAATCTCCATTCTTTTTAATTTCTGATATCATAGACTTTCCTACACCATACTCCAATGTTAATTTTGTTCCTGCTTTGCCATTTTTAAGCCTCTTCAAAATCTTTGTTTTTTCTCCTAATGAAAGAACAATACTTTTTCGCTTCCCAGACATCTTATTTTCACCTCAGTTCTAAATGAAATGAATCAGACTGTAACGGATCACGAGTGCAATAATCAACTTTTCCAAGAAACCTATGACTCAATGGAAAGTTCCACTGTGAAGGGGACAAAGAAAGAGTCCATGGCGAAGGGGGAGGGTAAGATAAATAGAAATTCTGTTGTCTTAACCTTGATTTCACCCCCTTTTGCCAACCCTTATTCTCTTGTTGCTGCTCCCAACGATACACTGATCGGGTGGGAAAAGTTTTCGATTTCGCGTGCTAAATCTTAAAGAAAAAAAAATTAGAGAGAAATGATGTTTGGATAATCGGTGCTCTACTGTAGATACAAAATAGTAATGGATGTTCATGTGTTAACCGAAAAGATTTTTATAACCGAAACGGCTTCCTCCCCCCCTTTAGTTCAGTTAACTGGGGTTGTACTGTATTTCTCACTCTGCTGAATATATAGATAGAGTTTAAGTTCTTAATTGAATGTAATTTTATAAATTCTTATATAAAAGAGTATAAAGTATATAGTATCCCTGTATTATACTTAAAAGTATATTACAGGGATGAGATTCTTCTGCTTTTTTGCGAATTTCCGCTTTTTTGGTATTTTGAAGAAATTCCGCTTTTTTTTGTCTTTTTTCTCTATCAAAATTCCGCTTTTTTTATTTATTTATTTATTTATTTTTTTTACCGCAAAAATTTGCTTTTTCTTCCGAAAATTCCGCTTTCACACAAAGAAAAGAAACCTTCCTATCTTCCGTTTTCGAAAGAAAATTCTGGGAAAATATGCTCGACCGTGCGGCTTAACTCCACCGGCTAGGAAACTAGCTGATTCATCTTCTACTGACGAATCAACATTATATTGGCTAGCTCTACAAGGATGAACATTCCAACATTCAGTGCCATTCAAAGTATTAAATATCACCTTTTTGCAGAAAACAAAACCTCTGTGGCATATTGCAAAAAAAAAAAAAAAAAAAATTTTTTTTGCATTAACATGTTGAAAAAAAATTAGTAGGAAACTTAAGGTCATCTTGTAGGGTGTACCAAGATGAAGAAATAAAAAAAAATGGAACAAAAGCAAATAAATAAACTACATAAAAAAAGAAACTCCTGTCAAAAGAGGCAGCTAAAAAGCTGTGTGCAAATGCAACAAAAAAGCAGAGAATAAGACATAAATAAAAAAAAAATAAAACATGATTTACCTAGGCATTCTAGAGATAGTGTAGTCCCGACAACTATGCCAGGAATTAAACAGAGAGATACTAATGAAGACTGTGAAAAACTTTAGTCTCTACTGAAAATAAGCAGTCTATGCAAACACATCCTTTATTGAAGAAAAATCTGTCAAAGATAGGAGGCCTCCAAAACAAGGGGTGAAGCGTGTTAATGGAGATCTGTTACCAACAAAAGCATAAAAATAAAAGAACGAAAGAAAACCATTTTTTTAACAATTAAAGAAATGTTTCAAATAACAATAATGCTAAATGAATCTGTCAATGTAACTGTACAATATCTCGACCCCTCTTGCTTTATAAGGTGCAAAATCATTGTGCTGTTACTTTTGCAAAAATGTATAAAAATCAAAGAATAAAACAGAAATCAGTATATGATACATTATTATAATTTATAAAGAGCTAATACACTTTACATAATTGCATGAAGCAAAAGAAATTATTTGTCCTTATTTTTATTTATTTTTTGAGCTAACTAATTATCAAAAGGCTATTAAATATAATTCTTCTCGGACTTCTGTTGGGTGTATGTTGAATCTCAGTGATGTACAGGTGGTAAATATGTTTTAATGTCTAATTTTGTATTTTCTGATGCACCTGTTGATGTGTTAAACTTGTTTGTTAACTTTTAATGTGAATGATTTAATAATAATTTAATATTCTTTTTCTTATTTATACATACCGAATTATAAATAATTAAGTTATTAATTATTATAGTGTAATATTTTTATCATGTTGCGTGTTCTGATGTTTTACTTCTTAAAACATCTTTTGCGTATAAATTATGGTACAAATGTTTTGCTCGCGTATGATTTCAGTCTTTTTGCTTTTTTGCCAATCCCATCCCTGATATTAGTATGATGTAGAGAACCTCAATGATTTGGATGTAAAATCATCTAAATGTTTGAAATTTTTAAATGCAATCAAAATAAGATTTTGTTAAACCTCTGATTTTTTTTTTTTTTTGTTGTTGTTATTTTACAACGATTCTTAGTGTGAAACATGATCATGTGTTACAATATGAGGTATATAAATTTTGTGAATTGTGTTTTAATTGTAAATTATTTTAAACTTCAGCTATGGAATTTTTTTTTCAAAATTTTTTGTTGTATTTTTGAACTATGTTAAATGTTTTATTTCAATTCATATAATTGATTTTATATTTCTTTCTTTTAGTGTCAAGAAGAAAATTTGCACAGTTAGCAAGCATTTTCTCACGTAGGAAACGTGCATTCAAGCCCATGTATCCTTATTTTATAACTATTTACGTATAAACATTAGTTATTTATTAACCATCCAATTGTTCCCCATTGCTGTCTCATAGCCCTGCAATGCTTAAATTATGCAACATTTCTTCAAAAAATAAAAAAAAAATCTTGGTGCAGATCAAAATCGAATGCAATACATTTCATTGTATCTTTTGTAAAATCATTAAAACCAGTATAATTTAATGATGAAGGTATTTTTGATTGAAATTAAAACATACATTATATTAAGAACAATAATAAAATAGTGTTGACTGGTGATTTTATAAGCTAAAAATCAAGTAATAATTTTTATTATTGATTGGAAATATTTAATCGGAAGGTGTCAAGAATGTGTTGGAAATGTGGATTTTCATTTTGAAATTTAGATTTTTGAGTTTCATGGAAGGTTGTTCCTTAATTACTTGTAGTTTGGGTGATGGCATTAATCCTTCAAGAGATAATTTGCTTTTGCATGAAGATGAATATTCTGAATTGTCGGAAGATGATTCAGATACTGACTGGAACAAAAAAGACTCTTGGAATAGCCATGTAAGTAATTATGATAGTGTTTCTTTCCTTAATTTTTTAAAACTATAGTATTTAAATATTGTAGGAATTTCTTTTGTATTTGTTGAAAATTTTTGTCAAAGTATTGGTTTGAAAAATAACGGTTCATGTAATTTTCTGATTGGTTATTTCATTAATAATTCATTTTTGAATCATTGTGATTTTCTTTTGGGATTATTTATGATTATTATAACCATCTTGTGTATTAAAGATTAACTTGTATGCAGTTTTATGCGTAGTTTGTTAAAAATTATCGAAATGATGTAAAAAAAGTACATCTGTATGATGGACAGTAAAATCAACTTGATGTTGCAGAAATTTATTCCAGGAAATATGTTTTGTGTACATTGAAAGTCTGTTATTGGTATAGGAAATGCAATAAAAATAATTAATTCCCTTTTATATTCCTCCACTATTTCTGTAAGTTCTTTTTTGATTTCATTCTTATAGTATAATTTCAAAAACTTTTTAATGCAGGAATGATTCTTTGTAATTATGCATTACATAAACTTGCAGAAAACACTTTTGAGCTTAATCTCTACTAATAATAAAGGAGAATGTGTGTTGGTCTTCTGCAGGGCATACCACCCTAGCTAAAGCTACGAAACTTGGTACAAACATACTTTGGAGTGTGGGAATGTGCACCTCAGAGCCCTGTTTTTGAAATTTTAATTAATTAAAAATTAAGCAAAATTCGGCGTTTTTCCTTAATAACTTCCGAAAATATTACAGCACAAATTTTACACCATCTGAAAGTGCAAAAAATTACCTTTCCAATGATATCAATTAAATTGCCGTACAATGTTTTCTCGTATTTTAATAAATTTTAAATATTTTTTGGCATAATTTACAACAATACTTTTCATTGTTAAACTGTTTTCATTGTTTCAACAAATATTTAATTGCATATGTTTCTTTCACTATTGTAATCTGAGATAATATCCTAATGTATTTTGCTTTCATATTTTTTTTTTCATCAAAATGTTTGTGAAATCTGTAAACCAAGTTCTCTGAGACATTAAGAAATATATCCATTAAGCTGAATGGTTATGGTTGCTATGTTTTCATTTTTTTTTCCTCAGCATGTTTAAATCCAGCTAACATGCCACTGGCCAAAAAATGTACTGCATCATTTTAATGTTGAAATCAAATGCATATTTTACAAGAGGAATAAGAAAGTGAAGATATTACCGACAACATGAAATTAGAGGTTATATGACATAGTTATTTGACTCTATTGGGAACATGTATGTAGACAATGAACAGAAGAGGTCCAAGGTCATTAATACAATGTGGGTTAAATATCTACCACAATCTGAAGTTTAAAATTACGTTGTTAAGATAACCATGAATATAAAATGATGCAAGATTCAATTGAAATCATATTACCTGTGAACAAGCTGGTCACTGAAGGTGGCTAGTGAGTAATAATGTGTTGTGTATTTGTAAGGAGTGTGTGGTTAAATTCAGGATATTATCAAATAGTTGATGTTTCAATTTGCTGTTGGCTATTTTCACAAGAAGTAATAGAAATTGCCTGTATAGTTGCATGCCAGACAAATTCTCATTTGCAAATTTTTTCATATACATGCAGCACACAGAGAGTAGATTGGGTATAATAGTCCAGTCAACGAAGGGTTTGAAAAGTACATTAAATCATATAGTTTTGAAAATTGGTACATATGTTCGTAAGGGGCTTCTGATGAACGCACTAAAAGTCCCTGGTCCTGAGGAGTGATCTCGTGGTGCCATGTTGGATTTCATCCCTCCTTTTTAGTTTTTCCTGAATATCTTGAAAACAATTCAGTTTTCAAATTGCAATTGATTTAACAAATTAAAAGCGGAAAATTCCCTACAAATGCATACTTTTATTGCTCTACTAGCTTTAATAGTTTCCCATATAATGGGTCTCAAAGGTTGCCGCCATCTTGATTTCCTCCCCCTTTTTAGTTTTTCTTGAATATCTCGAAAGCTATTCGATATTCAAATTACATAAGATTTAACAAATTAAATAGCGTACCATTCCCTACAAATAGATGCTTTTTTGAGTTTTCTTCAAGCTGTAATAGTTTTTGAGATAATTGGTCTCAAAGTGGATAAATTTGTAAAAAATCTTAACTAATAGCAGTCAACGAAGGGTTTGAAAATAAACATTAAATCATATAGTTTTGAAAATTGGTACACATATTCTTAAGGTGCTTCTGATGAACATACTAAAAGTCCCTGGTCCTGGTGAGCTCGCAGCACCGTCTTCGATTTTATCCCCTCCTTTTTTTAGTTTTTCCTGAATATCTCGAAAATTATTCAATTTTTAAATTACAAATGATTTAACAAGTTAAAATTCTGTACTAATCTATATTTTTATTTTTCTCCAGCTTAAATAGTTTTCCAGATATGGGTCTCAAAAGTTGGTGCCATCTTGGATTTCATTCCCCTTTTTTATTTTCCCTTGAATATCTCGAAATCTATTCAATCCTATACTATTCAGAAACTATTAAAGCTAGAAAAAAAATCCCTTTTCGGCAAGCTTGAAGGCAATGGTAGATTCCTTTATGTTAATGTTACAAAAGTCATGAAATATTACATATTGATCAATCCAGACATAGCCAATGACTTTATTATTTCTACACATTGCAATATTTACGCTGTGATTCTGTTTTCATGTCATTTAATTTTTTGCTACATCAAGGTTTTATCATTCCATTTTTCATTCCAAAAAGTTACGATAGATTTATCGGTCAGTACATTGGTCAATTTTTTTATATCTCAACACATAATCATTCAACAGGTAGGAGTCATAAAGAAATAAACATGTCAGCAGTGCAAATATCTCCTAGATAACATTAAGCCAGCCTATCTGTAACAGTAATAAGAAATTGACTCTTGGCACGAATGAAGGAAGACTCTATATTTAAAAATTTATTTATTTAATCTAGGTTACAATATAACTGTGTGAACATTACTTTGTCATATGGTAAAATCACATGACATGATACACTTAAACACTACTAAAATGTGCTCATTTAGAGAACTCCCTGGTTACAGAGATAATAGTCACTAAATTCTTAACATATAAGAGAATAACAATTATTAAACATTGTGAGTGGCAAATTTAATACGTGTTTTTAAAGCATAAGATATGAATGCAGCCAATTTGAACAGTAAATTTATATCTCCATGGACGGTTAAAACCAAATACTCAGGCAGAACATCTCAAAACAATTTTAAAGTTAAGGAGATATTTTTCAATAGCAAAAAGGATGAAGGGAACTCTTATTTAAATATCTATCGTTTTTGGCTACTTTATATTGATTTTATTAAACAAATCATGGTCCCACCATGTTTAGTTAAATATCAAATTAAAGTATTCTGTCAAAAAAACCTATTATCAAATTAACTATTGAAATTATTTGATTAATTAAAATTAACTATTCACTTAATTAAAGTTAAAAAATTAATTGTTACCTAACTTCACTAAAACCTTTTTTCGGCTCATACTATATGCCAGCAATCTTTATCTTATAATTGTCTAATAATTATATTAATTTAAATAAAAGTCACTGTGGCTATGTATGTATGTTCCACATCTCCTCCTAAACCACTGGACTGATTTCAATCAAACTTTTTATTTAAGAAAAGAGAAAGGTCACCTTCAACTTTTCAAAGCCTAAAAGATGCTTAAAATTTCACTTAATTAAAATTTAAAAATAAAATTTAATTCCGTGATGTCTTTCATTTCCATAAATTTGTTTCTCTCATTTTAATATTTTTTCAAAATTAATTTTAAACTGAATTCGTAACAATATTCTTGTTGATCAAAAATAATGCGAAGAACTGTTTCCGGCAGGAAGAATGCTAAAAGAAAATTTTAAAAGAAGACGATTTAACAATTTATATCGGGACAATCTGTTGATTCATTTTCACGCTATAAATTAATGAATAATTAAATAGCTAATTTAATTGTTTCAAAATATTTATTAAAAACTCATTGACTTTAGTAATTGTTAACAAAATTTGAAGTACCTATATAACAAATAATAACGTATGAAGAAAACGGATGTTTTTAAAAATCGTCTGGTTCAATTGATATTCTCATTTTAATTAAAAGCATTTTAGATCAGAAAAGGAATTTGTATATTGTCACGTAGATTTTAGAAATGATGACGATTTAGAGAGACAGGCTTTTATTTAGAGCACAGCAAGCGTTCAGATAACTGAACTGCCGTCAGCTTGACAGCAGTTCCTTATATACATTTTAAGAAATGAATAGTCCAATAGAACATATCCAAGAACATAAATTTACATAAGAATAATTTGCATATTTCAGAGAGTTAACATAAAATGTACGAAACATCTTCAATGTCCAAATAATACAAAAGTCATCACTTGGATTCGAACTCGCGATCTGTTGATTGGTAGTCGAAGACGTATCCTCTAGACCACCGCGTCACACTTCAGCTTACTTAGAATGTTACAATATTATAATATTTATACAAAAGTAATTTTTACATTAAAAATATTAAACATGAAAACATTTTAATCCGGAGCAAAGCCAGGTATATCAATTAACAGTTATAATTAACAAAATTTAACAAAGATATTAACTATAAATTAATTAGTCATAAATTAATTATATATTATACCGTATAAAAAGTGAAAGTGAATGCGGTTGATGGGAACTCATAACTTCTAAGTAATTCTTGCTGTCAAAAAACTTTCAATATAAAAGTCGTTTGTTATGATAAGGTGATAATTCCCCTAATTGAAATTTTCTTTCTATCTTCAATCTTAACGAAGCTATGGGGAAATGATAAATTGGGGGAGGGGGTATTGAATATCGCTTTTCAGCTCATAACTTATAAACAATTCTAGCAGACAAAAAACTTTTAGTATAAAAGTTGTTCGTTATCATAAGGTGATAATTCGCCTAATTGAAAATTTTTTCGTAACAGAGCTATGGGGAAATGATAAGTTGGGGAGGGGATTGAAAATGGCTTTTTAGCTCATTACTTCTAAGAAATTGTGGCTATCAAAAAAGTTTCAATACAAAAGTTGTTTGTCATGATAAGGCAATAATTCGCCTAATTTGAATTTTCTTTCTATTTTCATTTGTAAAGGAATTATAGGAAAATGAAAATTTCCACCCCCTTTGAGCTGGTTAGCCCATCTACGAACTTGACCAAGATTTTCACTATCCTTACAACATATCCCAAGCTGGTTAAATTTACGTCAAAATTACTCCAGTTATCGTGTTCACAAGATAACATGGGAAAAAGCGTTATACATATATATATATATAAACTTTTTAACGAAGGGTGGTTTTGGGTTCTAGGGGTCATGATCGGTGAAGATCTGCAGAAATTTTCCGGAAGTCGTGTCATGAGAACCATTGCAATAGGTAGAGTTCCTATAAGGAATCTACCTAATAAAAGCATGCATTTGTTGGAAATTTTGTGATCATTAATTTATTGTATTACATCTAGTTTGAAAATCAAATAGTTTTCGAGATAATTCAAGAAAAACTAAAAAAATGGGGATAAAATTCACGATGGTGGCAAATTTTGAGACCCATTATCTCAGAAACTATTAAAGTTAAAACAAAAATAAAAGAATGCATTTGTTGGAAATTTTACGCTCTTTAATTTTCTGAATATATATGGGATTTGAAAATTGAATAGATTTCGAAGTATTCAAGAGAAACTAAAAAAGGGGAATAAAATCCAAGATGGTGGCAACCTTTAAGACCCATTATCTGGGAAACAATTAAAGCTTGAAGATAAATAAAATTATGTTAGTTGTAGGGAATTTTACGCTCTTTAATCTGTTAAATCAATTGTATTTTGAAAATCGAATACTTTTCGAGATATTCGGGAAGAACTAAAGAATGGGGATGAAATTCAAGATGGCGCTGCGAGCTCACCCCCCAGGGCCGGGGACTTTTAGTATGTTCGTCAGAAGCCCATCATGAACATGTATACCAATTTTCAAAACTATACGATTTAATGTTTTTTTCAAACCCCCTTGTTGACTGGACTATCGACTAAGATATTTTACAAATTCATCAACTTTGAGACCAATTTTCTCAAAAATTATTAAAGCTTGAAGGAAAATCAAAGCATCCATTTGCAGGGAATAGTACGCTCTTTAATTTGTTAAATCACATGTAATTTGAATATTGAATAATTTTCGAGATATTCAAGAAAAACTAAAAAAGAGGGATGAAATCCAAGATGGCCACGAGCTCAGGACTGGGGACTTTTAGCATGTTCATCATAAGCCCCTCACGAACATGTGTACGAATTTTCAAGGCTATATGATTAAATATTGTTTTCACCCCCATTTTGGACATTCGTTGACTGGACTATAAGTAATGTAAGTATATATTAAAGGATAAACTTCCAATTCAAATGCATTAGTGATTTGAAACAAAAGAATGGTAAAAATAAGGTTTTAAGGTTATTCATGAAAATTTTATTTAACAAGCCTCAAGATTTCAGTTCCTCCCTTTCAATATGACATAATAATGGCACAATATATTGTGGTAGCTATTAAATTCTTCCATAAAGTCGTGCTTATGTGTACATTATATTTTGTATAATTTATTATAAATAGTAAAATGTTTTGTATAATTTAGTGTATTTTATGCAATAAACATAGGTTTTGCTATTGTAATGTGTGTTTTTTTTTAATGAACTTTCACTAATCTGCCACTTCCGTTAATCCAGCAGTCCTCTGGTCCGATATCTCCCCGATTACTGAAATTCTGTTGTATTTTGATTTTTTTATTATAATATAAATATTTTTGTTTATGAAAGTAATAATTTAAACTCAACAATTTTATTTAATGTTACATTGGTATTTTAATTTTATTACACTTTTACAGCATGGAGATTTAAGTGAGAAGCCTCCTATAAAAAGTTCACATAAATATGACCACAGCTGAAAATAAACGAGGTTGTTATCTATCTGGTGAACCCAAGGAAGCAAAGTCTGAACTATTGTAGTGAAGGCCTAAGTCATATTTTACTTTTGTTGTATTTTATTTTTATGTAGTTACTTTTATTACATAACCTAGAAATAGTTTTAATTATATATCGGCATGGTAATTCAACTGTATTTCTATAATTTACTGTGCTGTTTGCCAATGTCTTGTTGTGCCAACATATTTTAAAAATTCTAAGCATCCAATATTTTATACACTGTTTTTAAACCTACAGCCAACTTTCAATATTAAAAATTTTAAGAAAGAATGAACCTTCCAGATTTCAAGAATTATAGCTTATACATGAAACATGCAATTTATTAAATGGTGCAAAAATATGTTAAGGTTAATGTGATGAAAATATCATGTCATCATTGCTTTTTAATTTAATCAAGTTTTAGAGTGTTATTTGATATGTAGTATGTTTTCAAGTGTAGTGGAGGTATGGAAATATGTACAGTTGTTGATGGTATATTGCGATTTTCAGCGTATATTTAGATTAGAAATGTGGAGGTATGTATTAAAGCATTCCATTGAAAATGATCGTCCAGTTTTGATCCAAGTCTTTGTATTGAAATTCTCCAAAATATTTTAAATTGTGTATATATGCATTCTTCATACAGCACAAAACTGTTTAAATTTGTAGATTTGATAAATTTGCAAATGCTGATGTTTTTCTCTCAAAATCCTTTTTTATTTGTGCCATAATAGTACAAAATGAATCAGTTTGATTCTTGTTGCTTTTAGATAGAATTCCTATTTGCATGATGTAGAATTTTTTGTTAGCTTTGTATAAATCTATGCAAATGTGATGTTTTAATTTCTGTTAGTTTTTTTTTTTTTGTCTGAATCTCATTATTTCTTTTCACCCAATTTTATGGAACAACTTTACACATATTTTAATATTTTATTTCTGTTTTTCAAATTTATTTTGACTGAAATTGAGAGATGTAAATATATCAATTAGATTTTTTAAAATAGTTATTTAATGGTTGAGAATGAATTTTCTGATGCTCAGTTTTTAATGTTTTTGCCAAAGGATTGAATGATTGAAGAGATTCTTTGACTCATTTTTCTATGAAATTTACATTTAGTTAAAAAAATTTAACTAGCAAATGAACAACTTCACTGGGAAGTAAATTTTAGTTCTTCCATGAAGCTGTCATATTTTATCAAGTTAAACAAAGTTTGAAATTGCTGCAATAAGAGCTATTTTTGTGTAGTTAAAAACAATTCATTAATAAAATTACATGAATTTCATTTAGAATTTTTTTTTCAAAAAATACTTTTCAATTTCAATTTTTCTCTCTCCACATGTATTTTAATTGAGACATTGTAGAAAAATTGTTTTGAATAAATTATTGTCAACAAAATGTTTTGTTTTCTTGAAAACCGAATCATAACTTTGTCTGCATGCAAAGTTTGTAAATGGCTGTCATGTTGATGAAAATTTCTGAATTAATTTTGTGAATTAAATGAATTCAAAATCTTTGAAGTTAATGCAACATAACTATGAAATAAATTATCTTGTAAAATAGAATAATAGGAAATCTTATGAAAATATTTGAATACACATCAGGAGAGGATAGTATCAAATTTTGATTTAAAAGAAGTCATTTAGTTAATTTGTTCATTCAGAAATTTTACTGTTCACCTTAAAGGGCTTTAACATCAAGACATGTTTAACTCCTCTGGAGAAAAAAGATTTTACTCAATCATCACTACAGTTGCTTTGACAAAATTCAAACTTCTCGATGATTGAAAAAAAAAATCAATTTTTTCCCCCGAGGGTGAAAATTTTTCAACAAGATTCCAATAAAATTTAAATTTATTTCTGGCTATACTGAACGGTAACTGCATTTAATAGTAACCATTGATATGTTTGATATTGGTTGATAATTAACTTTAATATTATAAATTTTATCGTGTTATATATTTTTTCATTTAACTATTTGTATTTCAAATTCAGAATATGTCTTAATTTTATTAGTAAATGTATTGTTTTAATAGATATTTTGAGCTGTGAAATATTAGCTAGCCAATTTTACTGATCTGAATATTGTTATATTTTGAGAATATGGTTAGTGCAGACTATCATTAGAAAGTTTATAGTAAAAAATTATTATAGGAAAAAAATATTTTTTAGACCAGAGATTGGCTATAATTTCCATGCTGAAATAAAAGAACATGGAATAAATCAGATTTTGACAATTCAGTTCAGTAATTCATTTGCTGTAAATTAATTACTTTTTAAAACATTTCTCTTAACATAGTGTGGAACTTACTGGTAAGTTTAGTAAGTTCATGCTATATATTAACAGGAATGTCAACCACCCCAACAAAATTTCTACAATCTAAGCAAGATGTAGCATTGTAGTATGTTATTTTTTAAAAGCATCCTTAAATGCAATGTGAAACCATGTGTGAAATCCGAGACGACATGACCACTTGGTGGCAAGATGGTTATGTTAGCATCTCAAACTTCATGTCAGTCAGGGTAATGGTAATTTTCTGCTCAATTTAGGCAAATGCAAGTTTTAACAGAATTTGAATGCATCGTAATCCATTCACTTTCTGTAATGGAATTTTCACTTTCTTGCCATATTTTGCTTCATAATAGCCATACTCTGCATATATAATCATATATTATTTCTGGGATCATGCTAATTGCAACACTGTAACCAAAATGATGGTTTCTTGAATTGAATTTATTTTTATTAAATAGTGCCTGGTAATGCTAAATAGATAATAGCATGGTGTGGTTTGATGTCTGAATTACATCAGAGGAAAAAGGTCAGGCTCACATCAAGCAGATAGCATCCCTCGGAAAATGACCGAGTTATAAAGCCATGTTAAGCAAAGAGATGATCGTCAAATTTCAAAGTTTTTCAACATTAAACAAATCATATTTGACAAAACCTAGAGATACTGATAAAGCTAAGAATCTTCCCTTAAATGATTTTGTGTAAGAAAAACAAGAACAAAAAAAAAGAGGTCATTCTTAACTCTTTAATGTAATGAAAAAACAGCTGTAGTTTAGATGGCTAATAATATTTAAGGAAACAAAATAATTATGCAGCAAAATAACTTTCAGCAACTGCATAAACTAATATTGTATGATGTTGCCACAGGTTCAAAACAATAGAGTTGTGCAAATTCTCTAATAATTGAAGTCGTAGAACTTTTTTTTTTTTTACTTAACATGCATTGACTGATTTCCATTGTATAAAATAACAAGTAATATCCGCACGGCATTGCCCATGACAAGCTGAATGTCAATGAAATGGGGGGAAAACACAACATAAAATAAAGTTTTTAAAATGAAATAAAAACAAACAAGCAAATATCTATCCTATTAAAATTCGAAGGTAAACAAACGTATGTATGTATGTATGTCCGGCTATCTTCTCACGAACCGCTGAACGGGGAAGCACGCGGAAAGTACCAAAAGATGGGGAATAATCCAAGGAATCCATTTAGGCCAATTAAATTCCGAAATTACAATTAGTTAAAAAGATATTAATTGAAAACGTCAAAATGAATGAATTGACGTGCTGCCATCTATTGGCAGAATGGTGAATTCATTCACGGCGGATTCTTTTTTTTTCTCTACTATTATTTTTCGCATCTGGTGTTGCATTTTTAATTTATTTAACGGAAGTTGGTATTTTTTTTTTTTGAGCGAGCTTCTGTGTTTGGATTTATTAACAATTGAAAAAAAATCGTTTTCCTGCATTTTTCTTTCATTTTTTTTGTCGTACGGTGTTTCGCAACGTTTACGTTTGTTGGGGGAAAATATTTATTCATTTTTAATCCGTTTTTTTCATTATTATTAGTTTAACGTTTTACGTTTGTTGGGGAAAAATATTTATTCATTTTTAATCCGTTTTTTTCATTATTATTCGTTTTATTTTTTCTTTTGTAAAACAAATATCATACTAATCTGTTTTAATTTATAAGCAAAAGAATTCTCGCATTTTCATTCAAACCAAACTGCTTTAAGGTAGTAAAAAGGCTAGAACTGAAACTTTTAATCCAACAAGAGAGGATTCCAAACAGATTTACGTTTGTTGGGGAAGCTTAGTGACAATATTTGTAGGTAAAAAAACAGAGGCGGGAATATGAAAAAAATGTGGATTCCGAGAAATGCTGGGCTATAAAGTAATTAAAAGGTTGGATTTAAAAATTTTAATTAAACAATATAGGATTCAAAGGATTTTTTACGTTTTGGGGGAAACGTAACGTTTACGTTAGCGACAATATGTGTAAAAAAAATAAACCGAAGGCGGGCATATGAAAATTAGTAATAAAAAGACTAGATTTGTGTGTGTGTGAAAGAATATTTACATTTGTTGGGGAAAGTAAGTGACAATATTTGTTGAAAAAAAAAACGGAGCCGGGCATATGAAAATATGGATCCCAAGGCCTCACATGATCTCTCTTCTCTCCGCCCGGGAATATCCCATTATTCAAGATTGCCCGTGCAACGCCGGGCCATGCAGCTAGTATATATATATTGGTTTTAGACATTTGTTTTTCTTTGTGACAATGATATCATGTGTGAAAAAAAATTGGAAACAAATAACTGAAAATAAACATAAGTCCAAAAAAAGGGACAATGAAATTAGAACATTTGGTGCAAACGATGCTTAGAATTTAAACTGCAAAAACAATTTTAATGATTCTTGGAATTACTAGCTGGTTCGCTCCCTAAAATGAAGTAATGATTAAGTTAAGTTGATGAATTAAAATCTTTGCACACTGTTTAAAACAGTTAAGAAGAAACAGTTCCAAAGAAATTATTTCAGTTACTGAACCAATAAATTGGTATTTTGGAAAAAAAAAATTAAGATTTATGACTCCTATAAACCAAGTAAAATGTTAGAGAGAAAACGAATGAATTTTAAATGGACCAATAGAACTCAAAACATAAAGTCAAACAAATTTTTATGATAATCATTTATATCCAAAATCAATCAGAGAAAAAAAAGCAAAGAAATTTTCAGCTTCAAATTTAAACTTTGAAGCCACATTATGCAAACAGCTCCTTGATGTCACATCCGCTTTTTCGGTTTCATTTGTCAATTGTTAGTGAAAGCACATGTAGGATCTTGAGCGCTGCATGAATAGCGTGTTCTATAACTAAAGGTATCGGTACTTTATGTCATTATGCTCAATGAAGAGCATGATGGTGAAATATTTCTTGCATTTCCCTCCGGAGCGTAAATCTACACTACCTTCCCTTCGCACCTGGAGGAACATGACCTCCGAAGAAATATTTCCTCCCATTTCTGCCCTGATCTGTGAAGAAAATCTTTGAACTCGTCAATGAAACAATTAATTAAAAATCAATGAAAAAAGGCATTTCAACTGTTCTTCTTTTAAATTAAGAAAAAAATGTTAGTTATTACCTCAAGAAATTTAAAAAAGATAGTGAGATTAAAATGTCGGATGCCATTTTAGTTTTAATTCCTAAAATCTTTCGGGAAAACTTACAATTTTTTTTAAAGTTTTTCAACACTCAACAAATTCAAAACAAATTTCATTAGAATAACAATTGTTTGTTCTATCCTATGGTGCTTTGATTTTTTTCTGCGATCATCAGAATTTACAACTAGTAATATGGGCAAATAATGTTAAATAAATTTTTCTGTATGAGAAGAATAAGCTGAAAAAAAAAAAAAAGATTGGGTGTATAATTATCCACATATATGTCTTCCTATTAATTAGATTAGTTCAATTTTTTTCGGCTTCTTTCTGCTTTATTTTTCAATATACCACCTATTTTAAAAAGATCTTGGAATGATTTTTTAAATGTAATTCACACTTCGTCCAACTATTTTCCTTCATTTGATGGTTAATGACGCAGTTTTCTGTCCAAAACCAGTTTTACTTCTGATCCTTCAAGTAAATAGCTAAAAACATCAATCTTTGCAATGAAAAATCTTTAATGAAGTACTTCTTATTTAGCTATTAAGTAGAAAATATTTTTATAAATGAATTTTAAAAGTTTACTCAATTTTGTGACTCTATACTAATTTTCTTTCAAATCATCAATTATTTGTTTCAATCAATTTTTATCTTTTAATTTTATATGAAGTTTAGAAGAAAAGTGTATGCTTTTTGATAACACAACAATAGGTAAGCATGCATCTTAATTGACAAAAGTTTAAACTGGAATTAGGTGTACTCTCAATTTTGGAAGTCACTGGGAGAGTGGAGTAAAATGGGATACTTTGATTTGGTGTTATTAATTCGTCTTTGTACTGGACAAATACTGAATTATTCTCCACTAGGGAAGAAAAAAGAATGGTCAGAGTTTCCATTTTGTTGTTAAATTCACTTCTTCTGTGAAAGTTTATTTGTTTTACGATGTCAACTCTCCAATGTTCGTATGAATTTAAACCATTATACTTTTAAAAACCACTTTTAGTCCAGCTTACTAAGGATTTACTCCAGTAATTGGTTCTATTTCGTTTCTTATGACCTCTGCACTCGGGGTAAAACCGGATACTTCTTGTTGGGTAAAACGGGATACTAGGGGAAGCTACGGATACCCGACTGAAGAGGATTTTCTTAGGTTGTGAGATAGTTGGTAGTTTGTGAGGGCCATTCCTATTTCACCTTTACAGCAAATGATCTGATGGAAAGCATTTCCAACAGTTAGAAGAAAAGAGAAAATGAAAAAAAAAAAAAAAATGCTATTAAAGAAGATAAAATTGTTTTGTGGCGACTCAAAAAACAGAAAAAGAAAACTTTAAAAAGAGAAGAGTATGATGAACCAATACTGCAAAGCTGTCTCATAAAAAAACCTAAATGAGTCCACTAAATCTGCAGAGAATAAAGACAACTATATTAGGCGAGTTATTACTATTCTTACTTACTTATTACTATACTTATGTTAACTATTGTAACTATTGATAAATCTTTAAAAAAAACTGTCTGTATTCTTAAATTGTCAACTATTACAACTATTGTTAAATCTTGGAAAATCGCTTTATTCTTAAATTGTCACATAAAATGAAAAATATGCTACTTTTCCACTGAAAATCTAGTTTTCCCATAGAGTTAAGAATACATAGGGAACAGTCGGGGAATTTGGACCAACACCTAGATTGGACCAGTATCATAACTTCAATTCTATTAAATATTTGAGCTATAAAATAGGCAAATTATGTTGTAACAATGTAAATGTGGTGTATGAAATCATTTGAAAAAGAAAGTGCTATGTGGTTACAGTTAAAGAATACATATTTAGATTTAGGTATCATCCATTATTTATTTTAACAAAAGACAAAAAGCCCTTATGCTGTATTAAAGTAAGAAGGAAAATATTTTATTATATCATCAGATAGGAAATTTGATTTGCTACAATTTATTAGAATAGTTTAAAACTAAGGATAGGGAATTTGTTTTGTCTAAAAGTTGCCTACACAGTCGGACCTCTATTTAACGAAGTCGCTAAATCCCGGAAAAAAGTTCATTATATGGAAAATTCGTTAAATAGAGATTCACCTTTTAAAATACTTTAAACTACACAAAACAGATTTTAAATTCATAAACACTAAATATTATTATTAAAGTAATTAATCACTCCTTTATTTTGTAAATTAATATCTATTTGTTTTATATATCTCACCCATCAAAAAGAAATCTGCAAGGAAAACCAGAATAAAACAAAACATTGTCCGGGAATATACAGTATTTTCAATTTAAAAAATAATAATTTCATATTAAAATTATTGAATTTTAATGACATTATCGCATTTATTTCAACAAGTAATTTTAAGCATACATTACCACATGCGTCCTTAAATTTAATTACTGATAAAGTTCGAAGACACGGGACAGCTCAATTGAGGGTGAAAGGGGGATATTGAAAGTTTTTCTAGTGAAGTGGACAATGTGGGGGGGGGGGGGTAAAGGTTGCACCTCCTGGATGAAAAGAAAAGAATGACTGCGATTTTACTGCTATTGATGAATTAAGAGACTGGTAAACCCAGTTCAAGGTCATTGATTACCGCAAATTGTGTTAAAAGAAAGAATAAGTTTGAAAGGTTCAGAAATATTTTGAGAACTAGGGGAAAAAAAAATATTGGATCACAAGAAAAAGTTCGTTAAATAGAGAATGCACTTCGCTATTTGGAGGTTATTTTACGAAGAAATTCGCAAAATGTTCTTGGTTCTAAGGAAAAGTTCGCAAAATAGAGGTCCGACTGTATTTTCAAAAGCATTACACAAGGGAAAAAATTATCTATCAAATACACAAATGACATTTCTTCTTTTTTTACTTTGAACACTGTGATTTTTACAACTTTTATTAAACATTTAATGAAAGGAAGCTTACTACAGAAAGAATACTGTTTTGCTAATAAAGAACAAAAGAACTGATTCACAGTTAAAATTGAGTATAATTAGGGCACTTGGTTTGAATCAAACTTTAACATATGTTTGTTATATGAGCAGGTTTTCATAATTTGATCCAATATAATTTGTATTAATTTATAAGTATTTTAAAATAGCAGGTTTTTTCATCAAAATAAAATAAGACTTTGGTGTAATAATCTAATATATTCTTATTTATTATATGCATTTTTACAAAAATATTATACAATAAAAATTGAAAACAAAATTGTTCATAAATAATATAAAATATAAAACAATAAAATTGATTCTCAGATAAAATTGTGTAACAAATAAAAATTTCATAAATTGACCTTCAATACATTTGAATAACTTATTAAAAATCATTAGTAATTTAATCTCATACAAATAGTCTTTTTTGGGGGATACATTTGTGTAATTGATACATAATACACAATACTATGAAACTTCATAAATTTGATTTGACTGGTTGAACATCTTGATTTTCAACAACTTCCTTCCACCAGTAAGGCCTTTCTAAAGCACCTGGAGTATTCATTATTACATCTTCTAAATTTTTGTACAACTGGAAAAAAAAAAAAAATTGTATGAATTGCTAATAGGCTCAACATAAATTTATAAATGCAAACCATTTTCTTTTTAAATCTGAAAGTACAGTTTGTTAATTGTGTGATCAGTTAAAATCAAATGCAGGAAAAATATCATTTAATGCAACACTTTTAAAGTATAGTTAGCTTATGAAATTCAACATCAGTGAAAGACATTTAACCACAAATTTAATTGGCAGCCCAGATATTTTTCAAAATGCAGAATTTAAATAACATTATTGTTAAATTTTGTATTTTAAAAACTAGATTGACTGATATTCAAACATAAAATTTTTGAAAGAACATATGCAAATATTTAAATTGGCTGGGGACTTCAGGATAAACTACATTTTCAGAATAGCAATTACCATCTGGCTGTACCACTTGAAGTGAATCAGGGTCTATTTTAAATCCTGTTTCTTGATGACTCTCGAAAATGCCACATATAACATTCCATGAACAAACAGGATATTCAAGGTGAATTCCAATATTGCTGTTAGCTTATTCCTGAGGATTGTTGACAGTAATTACAAAGGCCAGTCGAAACGAAAACTGTCTCCTTGAAATTGTAAAGGGATGTTAGAATTTGATTTGGGGGATGATTGACTTAGATCCTGTTTGTGTACCTCTTAGAACAGTGCAAACCAAGCAACGACTTTGAATCTTATTTACACTTAAACAAGTTCCATTGACTAAGCCAGCATTAGAGTTAGTATCACAATAGTTCTAACTTTTAGAGTTAACTTATGGAGTGAAAGGTTTGAACTATAACACTTTCTGGACTCAAACTGAAGTGGCACTACTATATTGTCAGCTGTAAATGATGCAAAAGTCATGATTACATTTAATTGACAGGTATGTTCCAAGAATTGAAGAATCCGTGCTGTTAACTCTTCAAGTTGAGGGTGGATTGGGAATGATTCCAATATGACTTTTCCATTCCAGCAACACAGCCTGTAGTGATCACTGCAGTGCAAGGCCTTACAATGCTGGCAAATGTTGTCCATAGATCCCAGAGTTTGAACTTTGGTATGACTTCATGTTGATCAACGGGAGACACATATTCGTTTGCGATGTCTCGAGGTTGTTGAGCTGATCATTTCACTTGGACTGTTTTCCGTCTGTCTTGATCCTCCACATTTTGAAAACATAACAGCCAAACTGGTATAAGCACCTTTAATCTGAAGAATTATTCTTGATTACTTAATTAACTATTTTAATCCTATGTGAATGCTGCTCAGTAATACTTGAATCTATTTAGCGCACTGTTGACTTGATATAAATGCTTTTTAGCAATGCCTTTCTCACGGTAAGGTGAAGATGAACTTCCCTTCCATAGACTTAACAGAAATTTTAACTTGGCCTGACAGTTCAATCAATGAATCAAACACATATTTTTGAAACTTTTCGGCACTGGTGGGTTGTATAATCATACACCAAAGGTGTCCGAGAGTGGTGTAATTAAACACTTTTATTTTAGAAATGTGAGGCAAACTCATTGAAGGAGGAAACCAGTATTTCTGTCAACTCCTTAATATCATTTCTCCAAAAATATCAGTTATAATTTATTTATAACTAAAGATTTAATACCATAAACACCCACGATATTCCACTTCAACCAAAGTCAAAACTGGAAGAGAGCCCGAGAGATGTTATTTGATAGCGCAGTCACAGGTTTATGAATTTCAGAAACAAGAAATTCTGAGTACTTGATGAATTTACCATTGGCAGAAAGGATTAAAACTATTTATTTATGAATGGATCAAAAATAAGAATTTAAAAAAATTATCTAATATATGTAAAGAGAGAAGGGGGGGCCGAAGAGATTATTTAAGGATTCATTTATTTTACCTTATAAAATTTCAGTCTTTTAACATCATTCTACCTTATAACAAAGAAGGAAATTGATAAGGTTGAGAACAATAATTCTTGTCTCCATACAAACTGGATGTCAGGATTCTAGATTGTTTGCTTTTGTGATATTTAATATTTGTTTACTGTAATTAATATGATATGGTGGAATTTAAAATTGCACATTTTTGCTTAAGATGAAAAATGTTCAGGGAAAAGGTAAATTTCATTATTAACCAAACCTCACATGCTTTTCTTTGCCTTTTGTATCTAGAACTACTAGCAGTACAGATTCCAATTCTTAGATAACTATCAAGAATTTACTACACATACAAGGTAAATATGTATAATCTGAATTCAAATCTTAAATAAAATTAGGCAATTCTAGTTTCTTAGAATATGGATGGAAACAGGTACAGAATTCTAAGAATTTTACTGTTAAAAACTTACCTTTCCATCTGATTTGCCCAATGCAGAATTAAGAATAAAATCCGGAGGTGCAAAAACATCGACTAAAGAAACAGCTTGATCTTTCAGGGCTGAACATAAATTAATTACATTTTCCTTAATGGCATCATTTGGAAGGCTCCCTGAAATATAGCCACCTGAGGAATAGAAAGAAAAATCTCAGAATATAGATGGAAGTTTAAGTTGAAAAAAGAAGAAAAGGAAGTTAAGAAAAATTTATTAATTACAACTAAAAGTTAATGATATTGGTATACAACTGCTATCAATTACTCATTTGCAAAACTTAAAACACTGCCTTAAGAAGTGGTATTTTCTAAAGGCAACAGCAAAATCACGAAGTAATGCACATCATTCATCTTTGGAAAATTTATAAAACAATCAATTATTACACTCTGTAAAAAGAGGACACTAACTTTTGTTTGAAAAAATTAATATTTTATTTTTACACAAAATCTTTCAATGATATATTTAACAATTTATTTGACAAAAAAATATTAGTACTTGAAGAAAGAACTACAAAAATAAAACAATAATTACAGCAGGATTAGTTTCTACTGCTTCAAACTTTGTTTCTTTAAAAAAAAGTAGAAGGACAGTGGTATTACAAATAAAATAAAAGATATATCAGGAAAGAATTTCTTCCCATTAGCTTTTATCACTTCAAAAATTATGTCTGGCAAAGAATCATACAGATATTCGATTTCAGTTGGATAGATATTGTCCCATACACTATTTAGCATTTCAGCTTAATGATGGATTTTAAGTGTTTTACATCACATATAAACAATGACCAGTGATAACAGCACGTGTACAGAAAAATATAGAATTCTTGAATAAAAAATATAGGACATTAAAAATTTCAATAAATCCATTTTACATTTACATATCAGCCTCTTGCAGCAAGTGCAAACTAAAAATTAACTCCATACAGATAGCAACAATTAGAGCAGAAGAGATAATAAATGATTTACTTTAATAAATAATATGCATAAAAAATAATAAGCACTGAGACACTAAGTAAGAATATGCATCAAGTTTACTTATAAAAATAAAAACAACGATGAACGAATAATATTACAAATTCCCAAGAGCTTTCAAAGTAACAAAAACATTCGACTCACTTCTATTTATGATCAAATATAAAAATGAATATATATATATATATATGTTTAAATAACTAAATAAAAAGCACTGCTATTTTAATTTTTAAAAGCAATGAAAAAAATCACGAGTGATAATGAGAATGAAAGATGTTGGAGCAAACCAAGAATTCACAGAAATCTCTGCTAAATTTAATTAATGTTTCACCTTTTAAAAAAGTAAAACTGCTCAAGATGTTAATTCACTAGAGTTAAGTAAACATACTTCTGAGTCCCTGACTCAACAGAAAGTAGTTTCAATAAAAAAAAAATAGATCCTTTGCAAAACTGAAAATAGACATTTATTTTACAAAAGCATTATCCGTGAATTTTTACATTGGAACCAAAAACTTGAGTAGAAAATGCCAGGTTCACAACTCAAATTCTTGCTCTTGTTTTTTATTTAATTTTTCAAGCTCAAACTCTTTTTCTTTATTCATTTTTTCAAGCTCAAACTCTTTTTCTTCTTGTAACTTTCTGCCCGTTACAGCATTCTCCAAAATTCCCCTACCAAAATCTGGATCACCATCGCTGTTTAAAATTATCTCTTTCATATCACAGATTTTTGCCGTTGGCGGCACATTTTCACCAATTTCTTTGGCCACAAGAATCAAATCTTCTTTCTTGCAAGACTTGACTGATAAAAACATATTGAAAATGTAAGTTTGTTTCAAAATATCCTGTTGCGGATGCCAGATGTTGATCTGCATCATAAAAATGTAATCTTAAAAGCATAATACTATTATGTATAAACCTAGATAAATTAAATTGTAAAATTGACAAAATTTGAAAAATAAAAATTTAATTATAAAATTGTCCAAATTTGAACCAGTAAAATTGATAGAATTTGAAATGTAAAATTTTTCAAAAATCATAGTAATAAAAAAACCCAGTTTTTGAAAAGAAAGTTGTTATTAGCTGTTATGTTAATACAGCTATCATTGAAGCAATAATTAAAATTAAATTAATTGTTAAAATTAATGTTGTTAAAATTAAAATTAATGTTGTAACAAAGAAAAGAGAATACGTTTTGGGGGGAACGTAACGTTCACGTTAGCGACAATATATGTAAAAAAAATAAATCGGAGGCGGGCATATGAAAATTAGTAATAAAAAGACTAGATTTGAAGGAACATTTACATTTCTTGGAGAAAGTAAGTGACAATATTTGTTGAAAAAAACGGAGCCGGGCATATGAAAAAATATGGATCCAAAGGCCTCACGTGATCTCACTTCTCTCCGCCCGGGAATATCCCATTATTCAAGATTGCCCGTGCAACGCCGGGTCATGCAGCTAGTATTAATTACTAGCTGTTACCTGCGACTTCGTGCATGAAGAATCTGAATTATTAATTTTTTTTTTAATGCACGAATGTAAATGTTTCGTTACATGTTGAAATGGGAAATCAAAAGTTTTGTCGGTTGATAATACATAATTACACGATTAACAGGAGTGTATTGTTCATGTGTCTGCTGTTATAGTTAGGTAATTTGTTTATCTATGCTAACACACTTTTGTATACTGAGTTTTTTTGTTTATGTTTTTTGCATGGATGTAGAGGTTTTGTGGGATAGACATGTGAAAACGGCCCTATGGGGAAAATATCGTTCCACTGCAACTTCACTTCTCTTCCACTCTTCATCAGATTGTTTTTCAACACTATACTCCTCTTTTATTTCCTCATCAGAAACATAAATTCACCATTCATCAAGGATTTTGTCCATTTCCTCCTGCTGCACACAGCGTGACAGCATTTTGGTTAAATGTTTCACTGCGCCAATGGTCTTGTTGACAGGTTTTTTGCGAGCAACAGGATGAAGCACCTGAATACTTTTTAACAGTTGGTTTTTAAGAGGCAGTTTTTTCAAAAGGTAGGATGTCACTGAGAAATAAAAATTTGGGGCATCTAGTTTAAAACGTCGTTTTGCAGCTGCTCCTACAGAAGATAATATCTTGTTTGCTTCATGCCCAACATCAAGGTACTTTAGATTTTCTTTTTCCATAATACTCTTTAAAGGTATTTCCAAAAGATCTTCATCTTTTTTTTCTTGATAACTCTCCATAGAAATAAATCCGAAAAGCAGTTTTCGAACAATATTGCTCATCTCATCGTATAGCAGATGGATCAAAGTTTTGTCACTCTGAAGAAAGCGTAAAAAGTTATCAAATATTTTGCCTACACTTATAAGAAAATGAATGCAAGTAGGTGTGAGATGAGATTTTAATGCACTTCTTATGCGTTTATAGCATTCAGTTTTTATTAGATCACTCTTATTATCAACAAGATCTTTAAGAAAATGTTGTTTTAAGGCTGGATACATTTTTAAAATTCTTTGACAAGAAGGCACAACTAACAGTCAATGGTTACTGACATACATTAAAGTACTGCATACAACTTCTTCATCGACACACTGACTTGATATTATGAGATCCTCTTTTCTGGAGGGATATTTTCTGAACAAAATATCAATATCTTCTAAAAAATCAGTAATAGATGCATTTGCCCATCACTTCGAAGCATTAGTAGTTTCTTTATACGCAAATTTGCCTTTTTCATGCAAGTCGTGATTGCTGAGTCAATATCAGATGCTGTTGCATGAAATAACATTTCACTGCTAACATAACTATGTTGAATTGCATTTAATTCACAGTTCCAAAATCGAACACGAGTCCAGTTGTCTTTTTGTTGGATTCGTTCAAAGTTTCATAAAAAAAAGCATAAGAAAAGAGCAACTTTGAATAGACTTATTTATTTTTGCCAAAAAGTATGGTCCCAAACCGTGAGAAATCTCATAAGCAACTTTATGCAATGAAAGTTTCATCCCTTCAGCTTCCTCGCCTTTTGGAAACATTCTACTGAATATTTGAGAAATTCCATCAAAAGATGAAAAAGATATATTGTTCACTGCTGCATGCAGGATGTATAACATCTCAGCAGAAATTTTTTTTTTTTCTTCATTAAAATTCCATTGAGTCATATTAGAAGAACCGGCAGTCGTTTAATCTAAGCATAGACAACGATCGCCATTTGCCGTCTTCAATTTTGATCGAGATAGATCAGTGGCATCTTGGACAGATTTTTTATGCTTCGCAGAACTGGCATGCTGAAAGAGCTGTAATTTGCCACTAATACTGATACCGATATCCTTTTTGCAAAAGCGGCAAAAACAATGAAAATCATCTTTCCCTTTCATACACCATAAACTGACTTCTTTCCCAGTGGGATCAGTTAAAGAGAGCCAGTCTTCTTGATATTTAGTTTGCCGAGGCATGGAAATCAAATAAACTAAAGTATATAAATTAAACAATAGTACTAAAAAAATTGACTTCAAATTGTACAATGCACGCTTCACAACGTAAATGCAGGCAAAGAAATTGTATGCAAATAATAAACCACGTGAACACTGGTGATTTTAAAAAACAAAAAACGAAAAGAATGAAGACTATTGGCGGGAATTTGGAAGAGCAAGCAACGAACAAATGCACTGTAATCTTAGAGGGGAAACAAAATGGTGCATGCTCTGTGTCATTCCCAGCGACTTGCGCTGAAGTTAACAAAGACTATTGACGAGAATTTGAAAGAGCAAGCAGAAGCGAAATATGCGGCAACTCTAAAGAGGAGAGAAAAGAAAGGGGGAATCGTAATTCATCCACCATGTCATGTTTAAGTGGAAAAAAAAATGTGCGCCTTTATCAATGATTGAGGGGAAGGGGAAAATAAAATATAGGAAAAATAACTTTTGTCAATTATAGGATAAAAATAGGACATTTTTCTAAAATATAGGAATTATAGGACGGCTGCAATCACTGAATGACCCATCATTGCCCAGACATTTTCTACTATATGTTAAGATACGGGCTATTAGTTGGCCTTAGTAACTTGCACATTATTTGCGAAGAACCAATTTTTAACTCCACTGGCAGTGTGAATGGATGGTTTGTCTCAGTGAAACATTCATTCTTCTCCACCTAATTCTGAGCCACAAGGAAGGAGTTCAGATTCCAGCACATGAATATAATCTGTATGCTTCTTCCCATCATTGAGAAAGACCGTATTCACTATGTCTCCAAAACCATATGCTTAACTAGACCATCAAACTTCTTTCCACTATTTGGCGAGTTGAGTTAAAACTCTTCTTCATTATTTAGACAATGACAGTAGTATTGATAACCATTTGGACTGTCTAAATTAAGGTTCTTCTTTATGGAGCATATGTTTCATTTTTTCTCATGTGAGGATATGACAGAAGTCCTTTCAGTGGTTGAGAACATGTGCTCTTTCATCCAAGAGAAACAGTATCAATGTGTGTTTTTTTATCATTTCGGTGATGTGATCATAAACTGTTTACCCTGAAAAATGACAAAGACCAGCTTGAATTGAGGCTTTTAAAAAATTGCACCAACCTTTTTAAGCCTGAAAGACATTTTTCTTTCATCACAAGGCTTTAATTTTTTTGACCTTCAAGTCTTCTTTTTCTTTCTGTGATGGTTTGGGTTTTGTGAAAGGTAGAAATCACATTGGGGATAAAATGGAGTATACAAGCAACATAAATTTCTTTAACACTTTACCAGAATTTTTATATGCCAAAGCTTAGTTTTTTTTGAGAACCACTTAAAGGTATTCCTCTAAGTATTATAAATAGAAAAAAAAATGCAATTTCTTACAAAATAAGCTTGGCTAAAAAAAAAAGCAACTAAAGTAATACACAGTTTACTCTTTTGCTCGCAGCACAATCTAAAATTTAAAAATGTTTAGCAAGTGTCTTTCTCCTTTTTTGACACCCTAAAAATTACCGAAGCTATTTTCTGAATATTAGTAATATCTATTTAATTTTTGCTTAATACCAAAAACAATATTGTCAAACAAAATCATCATAAGAGTCCAATATCTAGAATAAAAATTTATTGCACAGTGTTTCTTTTATATGATTGTTGTTTTCCTTTTTCTACAGAGTGTATATATACAAAATAATTTTTAATTTTAACTACATTAAGAAACTTCTATTTCATTAACTATACTTAGATAAATTTGAAGAAAATTATTTCAACACTTCTCTTTTTAAAAAAATAATTAAAAGCCGGGAACAATAAAATCATTTTAAAAATTTCACATCATGCACCAAACAAAAACACAATAAGAGGAAATTAAATTGAAAACTAAAATTCATAAACTGGAATACAAAAAGCAAATATTAGGAAATTACATTGTTAAAAACTATTGTAAAATGATACAATTGTTTCAATGAACAGAATCTTACCGGCATAAAGTATAGGCAGGTGTTTATCAATGCTCCATAAGCCATACAACCTGCCCAATTTTATGAGAATTAACTTCATTGATGGATCATCTTGTTCAGAAATCAGTTTGGAAAATCTCTTGAGAGCTACCAACTGTATTGAAGAGAAAAAACAGAAATTTTACTTATTTGCACTCACTATTTATGATTTAATCAGTGCAGTGAACGCTAACTTTTTTTCACATGTGACTTAAATAATTGAACGCGAGAAAAAATTCTAAACAAATGAGAAGTCTCCTTAAAGAAATCCAGTTTTGTTTTTGTAATTAGCCACTTAGTAGTTGCAATCAGACTTTTTTTGTTAATACATAAGACCTATCAGGTCCTTGAAAGTTTTAATGTTATATTCATTAATATGTAAACATGTAAATAAAATACTTTATTTCCTTTCAAAAATAATTAAATATGTAACTTCTAGACCTATGTCTAGGTCAAGTTAACTTTACAGCATGGATAGAGGCGAGATTTACTAACCTAGTCGCTGAGGTAGTCGGTACATAGAACAATTGATACTCAAGTGCTTCATATTAACTAGTATGATATTTAAACTACTCAGCTTCTCATCATAATGCCGGTATTCAACATATATCAGAAGTATACCATTGTGAGAAACTACTTAGCTGGTGACTTAGTAAAGGCAAGACTACTCAATAACCAAATAACAAATTTAATAAAAAAACAACAACTAAATTAAAATCCTAAATCAAATCATAAAATCATTATACTGTTAGCTATCAAATGATATGAAAAGAAGAAGAGAATGAACAGTAGCAATCAGTCCTTAAATACTGCAACAGGCTCGTCGCTATTGGTTGATGGGTGACATCACAAAGAGGGCGGATCTGATCTGCATGTAATTACAATTCAGAATATTGCCAGATGCTGAGATGATGCCAAAAATCAAACACTGTGGCCAAAAAAGCTAAATATTAATTTAATTAACACAGAGCATCTGAAACAACCTACGTACTAAAATATTTTTCTGCCTTTCCATAGACAGTTTTGAAATATATGTAAAATCCATGCATTACTAACTAATTCATATACAGTAAATTCTCGATTATCCGGCATTCCAAGTACCTGGAAAGCTGAACTAACCGGAAAAATTAGAAAATGAGTTTTTATAAAAATTTTACATCCGCGAGCGCGCGCTTGCTTGCTTCCATTCAGGCCGACAATTTATCTCTGGAATGCGACGTTCGCTCCTCACGGAGGGGGCGTAGAAGGAGGAAAAAAGCAATATACAGTACTGTGACGTACACAGACTCGTTTTATGGGGGGGGGGGATCAAAAGCAAAAGTGAGAACCCCCCTAAAAAAATAAAAGGTCCTCAACTTTTGCCGCAAAACGAGACCTAAAAAAACGAAATCGACAACCAAAAAAAGAAAGGGACAAAATAGTTTAAAAAATCTCATGGGTTGGGGGTTACTCCAGATTGGTAAGTCTCCTTCTTTTCCTTTATTTATTTACTCTCCGAATACCGGCAGATGTTGATTCAGATTACGTAATATCACGTGCGGGAGAATTGGAGGCGAGCGTATTGCGCAATAACCCTTGCGATTTTTTAAAAGATAATTAGTTTTGATATTCAATCTGGGATTTGTTTATGATCACTTTAAAGAGTTTTATTATGCTTGCTGAGTAGAATATTTTTCAGATTCTTTGGCTATTTTTATATTTTTAGATTCTATATATTTACAGTAAAAATTCGGCTACAGATCATACTTTTTATTATTTTATCATCAATGTTAGATTAAAATCTTCATATGTTTTGTAAATACAATGTTATGGAAGATACAGAAGCATTCTTAAAAATTAATTAATGCACATTTCAAAATGGAAAAAACAAATTATTTGGCCGAAAAAATCTTTAAAAAAAAAAAAAAAAAAAAGGCTACACCCCCACCTACATTTCCCCCCTCAACTACCGGACTTTTCAGGTATCCGGAAATCGGCGGTTCCCGAGCATGCCGGTTAGTTAAGATATAACTGTAAAATATAAATTTTCATTGAAAATTCATGAATTTATAGTTAGCTTCATAATTTCAGTTTTCTTTTCCCTGTTAATGCTAATTGTTTTTTTAACTTTTAATAACATTCCATGATACTGTCAGAACATGAATTCATTTACCTAAATAAAATATAATTTTTACATTAACGATTGTATTAAATTCAAGAGTACAGAATAATATCAAGTCATAAATACTTTAGATTTGAAAGAAACTATTTCATCAAGATATCAATATCATAACCATATACTGAATATTTACCTGGTAAAATGCAATAGAAAGAGTGTGGCAATTATAGACTTGTGAGTTGCATCGAGCAACAAAGGCATTTTGGCTTTTTGCAAATTCTTCCTGATATTTTAAGTGAGACTTCTCCAATAAGTAACATACGAGCCAGTGAAACATATCAAGAATATCTGAAATTCAAAGGAAAAAAGGTATTGATAGAAAATAAATTTCAGTGTACTTATTTGAGAATTTTTTATTTTAAAATTTCCTTCTAACAAAACATACTTCAATGAGACTATCAGATAATCTGAAAAAAAAAAAGAATAGAAACATTCTTTTATTATGAAAAAACTTTTATGCTTTAAAAATTTGAAAATTAATAAATATTTCTTTTCACAAAATGTTGTTGTTCAGACATGAATAAGTTTTAAAACATTTTGACAAATTATCAATTGTTTCTTATAACAACCTTTTTAAACATTAAAAAAAGTTTAAAATAATTTTTCACTTTAAACTTTAACTTATAATTATTTTTCCAGATAGTTTAATTGTGGATAAGAAAAAAAGCTCTCAATGACACCATATTTAAAACTGGAAAAGTTTAAAATGTTAATATGTAAAATTAAATAACTTTACAAATGTGAAAGTCAATACATTTTACTTATATTTGATAATATGCTTTTCAAAATGGACTATGAACGGCAAATACCATGAATAATAATAAAAAAAAAATCCAGAATAGTAAAACGAGTTTCGTTTCTTAACTTCAAGGATGACTTTTTTATTGCAGTAACTTTCTTCAGCTGCGGAGAAAAGACACAATGAATGTTATTTGTTTTTGTTAGTTACTTTATCCCCCTTTCCACTATGCTATTGAAATACTTTTAAAAAAGGCTTATTATATGAAATATATAAATAGTTATTAGATAAAGTTTTTTTTAGTTAAGATGCATGAAAGCAGGCATCTTTATTGACAGTGAGGCGATTCTTTTAATGTATATAATAATTTTGCCATATATCTAACTAAACAAATGAAACAACAATAAAACATTCTCTTAATTTTTAAAATTAACACTTCAGTATGAAAACTATTCACTACAATTTTTCCATGGAGAATTTTACTTAACACAATTAAGCATATTCGCATTGAAAATACATGTTTTATAATTTAATGACAGCCAATAAAAGTATTTAAAGCTTTACTTAATTTTATCTAAAAATTCTGTAGATATAACATTAAAGAAATGCACATATTGAATGCAATGAATATTTTATGGATTAAAATGAGTCAATATGTATTAAAATAGAAATATACATTTACTCATAAATGAATTTGTCAATAAAAATTACCAGAAAGCTCCACAACAGCTGTTGGCGATGAAGGTGCATATTTTGTTTTCATTATTTGGTTCATATTGTTCAGGAACTGTATATCTGGTAAACACTTAGGTACACCTTCCCCTACGAACAGAAAAAAAGATGGAATTTGTTA
Organism: Araneus ventricosus; assembly: GCA_013235015.1. Lineage (NCBI taxonomy): Eukaryota > Metazoa > Arthropoda > Arachnida > Araneae > Araneidae > Araneus > Araneus ventricosus. The sequence goes on along the minus strand of BGPR01000216.1, from coordinate 4,420 downwards.
GATTAAAAAATTATTAAATAATCAAAGAAAACTGTATTGTCAATAGAGATCATGTGAGAGATCTAAAACATGAATAGATTCATTCTCAAAATATAACTGTGACTAAAATTTGAAACCACAGTTTCACAGTAATTTGAATCATTGATTAGCTGCAAGAATTAAAAACTGAACTTCTCTCTCTCAAATAAAAAAGAGAACTTTCACAAATTATTTAATTTGTTTGATAATGAACAAGAACATGGATGAAAATTTTTATCTGACATTATGAACGTGAGCATAGACCACTTTGAATCACTTGATAGAATAGATCACTATATTCAAAGACAGCTTCAGTTAATAATACAGAATACACGATAATTTTGCTGCTGCACCGATGTTGATGTGGCTCGTGTTTCTACGAGTCTTGGGGTTACTTTCTGTTAGACTTAGCCAACGACCAGAAGTAGATTTTTTTTCACTTCTTATGAGCCAAACGTTTCGCTCTCAAAGCAAAAAGAGAAAGTTGCGTGGACTACCTCTTTTTTCCATCACATTGTATTTAAGTACATAATTTGTGCATTACTTGTTAAAGGAAGCCCGAGAAATACCAGTTGTAGAAACTCGATATATTTAAAATTGTATATAGCAGAAAATTTTATGCAAAATAATAGACAATAAATATCTAATATATAGAAGCTACATAGGGTGGAAGAATACCCTATGTAGCTTCTACTGTATTATCAAATCAACTTAAGCTGTCATTGAGTATAAAATGAGAACACCATCACATTTTTGAATATAGGTAGAACAAGCCTATTTGAAAAGTCACTGTGGTTAAACATTCCTCCATAAAAGATATCATTAGATCATAGCATTAAGAACATTTAAAAACTGTACTTGAAAATGTATCACACGTGAAGTCAAATAATAGTTTCTTTCAACTGTAGAAAATTGAGAGTCAGTGTCTCTACAGTAAAAAGTTAACAGTTTAAACAATAATAACAAGTATTTGAATAGTAACAAATTAAGAGAATCTAGGTTACAATAGAAATGTATCAAAATACTTACTAGCAGCTACTGATTTGAGGAAATGAAACCTTCATTAAATACATTGGTTCTGATTTGCATAGAGTACCATACAAACATTAAAGCTTTATTTGAAGATTATATGTTTATTATATATCTCAACTTTAAAAAAATAAACTTAACAATTTGGCCTTAATTACAATTATCATCAACCATCAAATAAACTACCAATAACAGATATAAAATGACATTTTAATGGCAACATTAAAAAACTATATAGAAATACACTAGAATTGAAAATATATGAGGAAATTCTTTATGTACATTAAATGAAAACAAACATAATAACAAATAAAAGAATGAGATTCTACAATACTTCAATAGATAAAAATCGAACAAATATAAAAGGACATACACTAAAGCCATTTAATAGACACATACAAAAAAAAAAAATGAGAATATTTATATTTAAATTATATTCATTACCAACAAATGGCAGACAAAAAATAACTTTTATGCTGAAATACATTTTATAAGCCAAACAAATGAAGATAATAAAAGTTTATAGAAATAATAAAGTGGTCTTGCATAAATAGAGCTTATGAAATGATGTTATAGAGTAATTTAAAAAATCAGTTTGGATTTCTACTACTAATAATAAAAGCAAATGCCACTCTACGGGGAAGACCTTTGAACCTAGAGCTACCAATAACCTAGAGCGAGATTATACTTTGGAAGATGAGAATGTGCACATTGGAGCAATTTTTTTGAAACTTGAATTAATTAGAAATTAACCAAAATTTTGGCATTTTTCCACAATAACTTTGGAACATATTACTGCATGAAACTTATTTTTACACCGTCTAAAAATTAAAAAAAAAAAAAAAAATTTTTTTTTTTAATACAAAACCTTTTTTTTTTATTGTTTTTTTTTTTTTTTTTTTGCTTAATTTTGACATTTTTTACAAAAATATTTTTAAACATAATTTGCAACAATACTTTTTATTGTTGCAATGAAATTCAAACCATTTCATTTCTTTACAAACATTTGACTACATGTTTCTCTTCCATTGTTCAAAGCTAATGAATGAAGATTCTGTTTATTTTCTCATAATGGCAATGTTATAATGAATTTTTACTTTCTTATTGTATTTCACTGAAGTTTCTGTGGAATCCAAACAAAGCCCTTTCTCTAAGATATTAAGTGTATTAGAAAATATATCCGGTATATAGTATGTTTATACTTGCTATTCTTTGATTTTCTTTAACAGCATGATTCAATCCAGCCAACATGTTAATGAACATGCTCACATAATACATGTAAAATATGTGTAAAATGTGCACTAATCTAGTGTTGTAATCAACAGCAGATTTTACAAGAGGAATAAAAAAGGGAAGTTACCACACAGAGTAAGACAACATGCAGTTAGACGAGAGATGAAGCGGATAGAACAGAAGTAAAGCTACTAAAATAACACGGCTTACGTGTATCAGAATTTGAAGCTTAAAAATATTTTATTGAGGGAACAGTGAATATCAAGTTATACACAAGAGATTTAAAAATAAATTAAACCAACTAATATTCTCAGCAAACAAGTTGGTCACCAAAGGCAGCTAGAATAATACAATACAGTGAAACCTCTTCGAACGGCCACCCCTCTTAACGGCCACTTTTTCGTGGCACGGATTTTTCGGCCCATAGACCTAATGTTAAAATAACCCCTAGCAACGCCCACCCAACCCCTCTGAACGGCCGCCGGGTGGGTTCGCCCATCCCATTTGACAAACGTATAGGTTAGAGATTTACTTTTTAAACTGAAAAACGAACTTGAAAAAATGTTTTTTTTTCCCGAGAAGGGTAAAAACTTAAAACAGTCACAAATTGTATCCTTTTTTCAAAAAATGTAAACAATTATTAAATAAAGTACTATTTTCTCTCTGGATAAGTCTCAAACTTCATTTTAAATAAGAAATATGTGTCAAAGTTGTTTATATTATGTATTATAGCAATTATCTTGTAATTGTAACGAAAACCCTTCAGAGCGGCCACCCCCTCTGAGCGGCCAATTTTTCTCGGAACGGAGGGGTGGCCGCTCAGAGAGGTTTCACTGTATTAAAATTCTTTTACATTATTTTCATCATTTCATTACATTTTTTTAATATTTCTTTTCACATTAAAAGAAATTTGCCTTTTAATAAATGTTAACATCTCATTTTTTAGTTCTATACATTATATGATTTCTGCCAAACGGTTTTTACAAAGATAACGCAATCTCGCTTAATTTTTGAAGTTGCTCAGGATTATTAATTTGAATTTAGTTTTTAAAGTTCACAAAATTTGCAAGGAAAATTACTTTATTTACTCCTATGGCAGAATATCCTAATTTGTAGGGTTTTTGTGATTATTTGAAAATTGTTTAAGAAATGCAGAGATGAGACTAAAGTCAGATAAATAAAAGGAAATAAAATATTTGAGGGAAGCATTTTTGAAATGATGCAGATTATGAAAACCAAACGCGATTAAAAATCAATATTTATTTATATATTTAAAGAAATTAAAAATCCACACCATAGAATACAGTGCTACATGATACAAAATAAACATCAAACAAAGAACAAAAATTGAAAATACTAAAATGATACAAAGGCATAACATGAATTTAAAAGTTGTAAAACACTAAATATGAAAAAAGTAACTACGCAATCAATTTTAAAACATTAAAATCTATATTAAGAATTCAAAAGCAGTAAACACTTATTTTTGAAAAGATTAAAGGAAATAAAAAAATATCCAGGTCTTCAGAATATTTGTTAAAATTTTATAAAATTTGTATGATATAAAATTATTAGTACAATTAAATTTGACAAATATATTTTCAAATAAGCGATTATTTTTAAAAGTTCAGATTGAAACAGCAAAATAAATACAATTAAGTATATCAATGCACTCAATCATATGATTGACGACTCTATAAAAAAAGCACCAAACACCAAAGATATCGTCTAGAAATATAATATAAAAAATATCCAACACTAAAATAAATCAATATGTCATGTGTACTAAAAATTTGTTCAATATTTCTTATTCATTTCTGAATTAAATAACCATAATGTTCGTAATTTTCACGATTTAAAGTAGAGAGAACCAATTAATAGCTCTTATCTCTTTTGTTATAATTATCAAAAGCGCAGTACAGTAAACACCTTTGACCTCATTCTGGTTGGACGAGTAGTCACATTTTTAGCTTCCAGACTAGTCTTAAATCAGTACAAATTACACCAACGAGGAAAACAGTTTAAAGTCAACACAAAGCTATCGATAAATCGAATAGCTTTCGAGAAGAACCTCCTCTTCTTCTCCTCAAAAACAAAAACAACAACAAAAAGTACTTCCGATATTACAGAATCGCAAAAT
>BGPR01000215.1:901133-963054 GCA_013235015.1 Araneus ventricosus | reverse complement strand
CAGTATTTTGGAAAAACCATAGAATAAAACGTTTACATGCAATAAAATTTCTGGGAATCTACATAGATGACAAACTCAATTGGAACTCTCACATAAGATACCTATCCCAAAAGGCACAAATCTTAAATCAAAATTTCCTCAAAATTGCAGGTCCTTCTTGGGGCATTAGTAGAAGCCATAGACTGTTACTGTATAAAACGGTAATTGAAAGAGTCTTTGCCCACGGCTCTTCCATTTGGTGCATCAATCCCACTGCAAAGATCTCAAGAAAACTAGACTCGATTCAAAGAAGCTTCCTCCTATCAATATCAGGAGCCTATCGTACAACATCGACGGCAGCCCTACAAGTTCTCCTGGGTCTTCCACCACTTGCCCTTAAACTTCAGCAAGAAGCGGTTATAACGAATCTCATCCGACTTCGTAAGCCAGAATTAACTTTGCAACTGTTACCAGACAACTACGAACAGCCTCTTTCCAGACGTACAACACACCCCTCTCTCTACCTACTCAAAGATCAAATTTCATTATCAGATGGTGGCCTCTCTCCACCATCAGAGGCCATTTATACTGATGGCTCCAAAACGGAGAAGGGAGTAGGGGCAGCGTACTGTAGGATTGCACAAAACCAAATAATAGAGAGTTGGTTTGTAAAGCTTCCATCCCAGGCAACGGTTTTTCAAGCCGAGTTATTGGTCCTTAGTAAGGCTGTGGAACTAGCAAAGACCATGGTAAATCAAACACCAATTAAAATCTTTACGGATAACAGGGCTGCAATTAAGGCGTCCTCTAATCCAAAGTCAAAAAACCACATGGCCAGACAAATTTTCCTTTCGCTCCTCAGTAGCCCAAACATAAAGCTAAATTGGATAAAAACCCATGCGGGTTACTTCGGTAATGAATCAGCTGATCTCCAGGCTAAATCTGCAGCAGATTCAGAAACCACAAATATCCATCAAATAAAATTTTCTAAAGCTTTTTTAAAAACACATCTAAAGAAGTTCCTGACTCAAGAGTGGCAGAGAAACCTGGGAAGATGCAACCACAGGTCGACCAATCCACAATATCATCCCTAAAGTTTCGTTTGATCCTGTCTGCTGGACACGAGAAGAAATTCTCTTTTTCACGCAACACGGACCTTTCCCTTCATACTTCGACCGTTTCAAAATTCTTCCTTCCCCCAATTGTAGCTGTGGCCAAGTTGGTACACCGTTGCTCTATGCAACGGAGTGTATTCTCACATCCTTATGGCACATCAAAAAGCCAGCAGAAAATCTTCAAAATATTAGGTTTTGCAGGGTTGCGGCCAATAAAAATTCAAGATTGCTTATAAGGAAAATAGTACAACACATAAACAATAACAGGGCCCTCTTCAGACCAGATTAAACCATGTATGGTTTTGTTTTTATTGCAGTTTTGTCGTGTTGTTTTTAACCTAACAGTGTGAATTTATTTTTCATTTCAGATAACGTTTCAGGAATCATATTCAGTGCATTGCCATGTTTGTATTTGCAATTGTGTATTAGTATCCAACTCCTCATAGTTACATCTAAAAATTTCCACACATGGTCCGTCCCAAGTATTCCTTATTGTAATATGTGTTTTTCCATTGTGTATCAGTCGTTTCTTAATAATAGAGAAGTAGGTATATTCTTGTAATTAATTTCTTGAGTCCTCGTTTCAGTGAACAGTGTAGGTCATGTAGTAAAATAGTTAGTATGGGTGTATTCTTGTACACAATCACAAGGGTCTTCAGTTTGTTGATCTAGTATTGATTTTTAATCTAAAAGAGTGCATTAGTATTTTATTTCTGCTATTGTTTGAGGTACAATATTCAGTGCTTCAGCTTGTTGTATTTGCAATTGTGTGTCAGTATCCCACTCCTCAAGTAGCATTTAAAAATATCTACATATAGCCCCAGGTATTCCTTATTGTTCCCTGTGTTTCTGTATTGTGTTTTTATCGTTCTTAAATAATTGAAATGTAGGCATATTCTTGTATTAAATTTTAAGAATCCTTGTCCCACATGAACAGTAATAGTAATGTAATCAAATAGAAAACATGAGTGTTTATTCTTGTAAATAATCAACAGGGACATAATAACATGTTAAACTCAAGGAAATTCATTGATCCAAACTAAGTACCCAGTTTGTCTGTTAAGCCAAAAGTGTCAGGGTTCTTCCTATTAGAAAAGTATTGTCTGGTAACAAGGAATTGCATCTGCATCAGGTTAATTAATTTCTTCCAAATTGTAAAAGGTACTCAAATCATGAATAATTATTTATCCTAGTACTATATCTGTCAATGCCTTAATTCTTGGAACACAATGTGTCTTTTAACTCTGAAGTACAGTTTGAGTGAATATAAAAAGAAGAGTAAGGGTGCGTCCCTGTTTTAGAATTCCAGTTCTTAAATATTGTTTGTATCGTGTAGCATAAAACTTATTAATTGTTAGAATTTCGGCCTTATTACTTAGAACTGTGTATATAATCGGATGCATAAAGGGTGCAGTTAAGTCTTTTTCATATTTTAAAATGCTTTTTTTTATGGTAAAAAGTATATTGTAATGGAAACATATCCAGTAACTCCAGGTTTGGGTAAAAAATTTAAACTAGATAAACATCGACTCTATTTCTATTCCTTATAAAGGAATTTTGTTATTTTAGATATTAGAACTATATTTCATGCTTTTGAAAACATTGTATACAGTATTTGATTGGTTTGTTCTTTAGTAGTTTCAAACATGTTAGCATTGTCTTGTAACAAATGTAACATATGTATAAACTTAGCATATCAAAAAATTCAAGGTTTGTAGTAACAATGGCCATTTTGTGTATGGTCAGTCTCACTATTTGTAAATATTTTGTATGGTTTGTTTACTGAATAAAGTTGTTCGGGGGGAGGTGTCTGGTATGGGGAGCCATGGGCCCCGTGGGGGGGAGTTGTTTGCTTAATCCGCCCTGCACCCAATCAAACTGGTGTAATAATCTAGGTTATAGGTACCGGGGGTGCAGGCGGCGTTATGTTATGTATATATAAGTACGGACTGTATACATTTACATACTCCTGTACGGGGAGTTTGACTGTATATATTTTTTAATTTTTTTCTTTAGTTTACCTAAAGAAGGGAGTTCCTTTTTTCACTTAATCGCTCGGCATTTCGTCCGTTTGCCTGTAAGTCTGTTTGCTACGAATACACAATATCCATTGGGTTAATCATTTGATGCAGATCGACAATTTTGAAGACACATACCAAATTTTATTTACCTGAACTGTGCGTTTTATAATAAACACGTTCACATGTGCTCGAAAACGTGATCTACAGACGTGTGATCCACAATTTGATATAGGTCTGAAATTGTGAAAATAAAACCATTTGCTGAATTTTATCAATCTAGCCGTCTGCGTTTTTGAGTAAGACTGACAGGCAGACTTACCGACAGATACCAAAAGTGTTGTTCTCTGGAAACTTGGTGGTCTGAAACTGGAAATTCAACGTAATCTTGAAATAATTTTTTTCTATATTACGATACTTACAATATTCCGAAAATGAGAAACAAAATTAAATAAAAAATACACGGATCAAAATTACAAATAGAAAGTATATCAAAATTTAAAAAAAATAAACTTTACTACAAGTTTAAAATGTAAAGACACATTTTCTTAAATAAAGTGTGATATTGAGAATTTTTTTACCACCGGATAAGGTACTTTTTTCTTTCAGGTTCAGGTAATTCTAAACACCTTTGATTTCAGTTACTCCGATTTTAAAGTTTTTTGAAAAACAGTGTTTCCGCAACGCCAAAAAATTGAAACACGTCATCATCAAACTGACAAGCGATCATGATTAATTAAAGCAATATGCGATAACATTTTATAAAAGAAGAGAAATTTCAAGGGATGAAAAAAATGTCCTATGAATAAAAATTCGATATAAATTCTAAAAAAAGAGCTTGTGAGAACTAATCTTTGCTAGGAGCAACATTTTATGTTTCGAAAGTTTTATTTGTTTGAATGTTAGAACCAGGGTTGTTGATTATTTTGATTACTGTACTTTCTTTAAAAAAAACAAATTCAAAAATTTAATTCAAAAATGTAACAACTATTTAAAAAATATTTGTGAACTAAAATATAAAAATAATATACTTTTGAAATATAAGACATTTTATTAAGGAAAAATATAATAAAAATTGACATTTCTTGACTATAGATATATTATTGTATGTTAGAATATTGGAGAATTTTACACTCGGCTGTTCATTTGTTTCATTACAAACACAAGTTTTGAAGCTTTCTCTAATCCTAATTTGTTTCACCCAAAACATTAAATAAAAAAATTTTTAGATAAAATTTTTAAATTCAGTCCCCATCAGGACTACCTGTGTGCCAAATTTCATGACTGTAAGTGTGATAGATTCGTCTGGACATTGCGTACACGCTCACAACATTGCTTTTCATAAGTATAGATCATAGTTTAAATTGCACTATGTAGATGTTTGTATATCTTTTGGAGCATTTATATGCATTACTTAATTATCTTACATTTGAACATTATTGCAATATAAAAACTTTGTTGTCCCCAACACTATTTAGATTTCTCCAGTATTAAAGTGAAACTCACTGCATTTTACTATGGTCTTTCTTTGTGAACATGATCCTTTCACAATATTTATTTTATTTTATAAAAAAGGAGCATCTCATACTTTGCATTTTATTGTCTTGCTCATTAGAGATTTATTTAACCCTTTGCAGCCAAGTGTGCCAGTTAATGGCACACCTAATTTCACTCGCTTCTCAACCATTAAATTCAACTATAAATGGAAAATAATAGGTTTAGGATAGGGCTAATAGTACTCCTTTTAGAATGCATATAGTACTCTTATGAAATTTTGTTTCGGAATAGGAATTATTAGGAATAGGAAAATTCCTTGACTCGGAGATAAGAAATTTTTTAGTTCTGGACGTTTAACAATTTTAGCAAAGTAACTCAAAAATTTTGCTCCAATATTCTTGAAGTTTTAATTTATAGTTTTCTGTAAGATTCAACAATAATTTTTGAGTGTATCAAGATGGCTGTATCTAAGGGGGTTCTCATGAGGGAGGCGACTCAAAAGGGGGACAACCCCCCCACCCTCGGAATGAAGTAAGTTTTTTAAAAAACTTTTTTTGTAGATTCTATGTCTAGACAATAAACTAAACCCATTCATGATGTTTTCTCATCATATTTTCAAAAAATTATTGCCTTGCACCGCAAAGGGTTAAAATCTAATTTGCTTGTATTCTCAAAAATAAAGATATGGAAAGTACTCTAGTTACATCATTTCAATGAAATATTTTTTTATGTTCTATATATTCTTTCTTTAAATATAATTTAAAAATACTTTAAAATCACTATTTAAAGTTACATGAACAATTTTATTTCATTAAAGCAGTTTAACTTGATATTTAAAATAAAGTGATTTAAATCAGTGATTTTTTTAAAAAAAATCAGTTGATTTAAATCGCGATTTAAATCGGTGATTTTAATCAACTGATTTAAATCACTGCAACCCTGGTTAGAACATTTAAAAGAAAAATATCATTGATTTTTTGTAATTCCAAAAGAGTTATAATTCTTCGTTAAAAATGAAAAACTTTAGGGCAAATGTACATTTCTATTTTCTTACGAAGACATTTCTATTCTTTGAAATTGAAAGTATGTAAAGAGAAGACATTGAAATCCTTAAGAAAATATAAAAATAAAAATGGATCTCGATATTCATTTGAAAGAAACACCAAGTTTTAGTCTTCCAAGCCTCTGAGGAAACCGCTTTCGGGGATATATCTGTTTTTGAATTTGAGAACATGATACCTTGTTTTGTTACCTAACCTTTAATTTCTCCAATATCGCTTGATGAATCTTTTTACTTTACTTTTTTCCTTTTTTCTACTACCATATCCCTCCCCAGATGTTATTATTAACTATATTAAGGGTTTTGGTTAAGCTTAATGGTCAAACGACTCGATTCGACATAAAAACACCTGTAGATTTATTTTTGGTTTCAGATTTTATTCCATCTTTCAAGTTAGTATTAGTTCTACGCCCCAACAGATAAAAACAACTTTGGAATAATTTCGCATTAACTTTTGAGAAAAGGTAACTATTTGTCATCGTAATAAATTGTTATTTAAACGGAAGATAACTTCAATGAGATCTTTGAGTTTGTTTTATAGGATCCGACTATTATAAAATTAGATTCAAATGAAGACAAATATAATCTCACGTCTGGAGCTACGTTTGAAAAATTTCTATAGAAAAAGCTTGTAATAAAATAGTGGTAAAAGTTGCTATTAGATTTTTACTACTGGTTTATTCTGCTAGTTTTAGGATTTTATAGATTGCATTGAATATCAACAAATCACAGTAATAACTTCTGACAGAAATGATATTTCGAAATTCAAATATATAAAAGAGAGTTTACAATAAAACAGTATACGAATTTATAGTTTTTAAATAAATAGTCCATTAAAACCGTCATTGAAAACCTGTTCGCTTTTCGTAAGGTCTGGTAGTTTTGACTTTTTAGTGTGCTGTTACTGCTGTGCCTTATTTGGGTCAAGAAACAAAAATTTCAACATTGGCACGCGGTTGTGCACTACCTGGTGTCGAGATAACAGCAAAATATTTTGATCTTTCTATGTTTTTCCAAGATATTTCCTAAACGGTTTGTTTTACAGAAAAAAATTAAGCTACAAATTTAAACTAGAATAAATTTACTACAGTCTGAGTCCAAAATCAGATTTTTAGCTTAAAAAATGAATGAGATACAGGCTTTCAAGAAATCAAATTTTTCTAAAATAGTAGCGGAAATAGTCATTTTTTAAGGCTTTTGTTGAATATCTGCTAAACAGTGATGTTTAGTGGTTGCACCTCTGAAAATTTAACCGAAAAGCGTCAAAAAATTCGAACTCGAGATTTGGACGAATCTCCCCTTAGAATGTATACGAGAAGGTTAAGGGAAGATCACTCCCACTGTTTATGTTCTTTCAGAACATTAATAAAAACATTTTTTTAAAACTTGTTTCCATTTTTTAGTGTTTAATAATATAAATTGTTTAATATATATATATATATATATATATATATATATATATATTTTAATTCATTATTATAAATATTTTTAAATGTTAAATTCAATTTTTCTCAAATTAATGATTAAAAATAATGAACTCACATAGTCTTTCAAATTAAATTATATTTAATCAGCGAATACTTTATACATGGTAGCATTTTTAGGCTGGCATGCTGTCTAACTTCAATGCATATTTTGTCATAACTAATTTGGCATCACTTAAAAAATGCAAATTTAGCTGTTTCATTGATATCAATTTTATTTCCGCACTCTTTCTTCTCTAATTTCAATACATTTTTAAAATGATTTACAATTGCATTCTACAGAATACTTTTCATTGTTTTAACTAACGCCTTCAAATACATGCGTGATGCAAATCAATTTAGATACTTTTTTGTGTGAACGATATCGCCGATACATAATTAAGAATAAATCTTTCAAAATAATACAAAGACAGCCGAACCAAGCCTAAAACATTATCATGCTACGCGACGTTTCGGACAAATGTTCGAAGTTTGAATTAATTAAAAAAATCTAAATGCATTTTGTTCTTGCACCAAACAACTGTTTTCTTCGTTTTATAACATATGAGACTTGGAAACCGGGAAGAAAATAATGTTCACCTGCTTGCAGGGGCAACTCTCCCTTCAGGACTGTAGAGCTGCAGTACTGCTTGTCATTATTTAAGAACTTGTATTTTCGTTATTAATCCTATTTCCCTATTTTCATTCCGATATTTCGATGTCCAAAGAAGAGGAAATAAAATAGGAATAATGAAAACCGGAAAAAAGGACAGAAAATGAATCAATAAGTAAGAGAGTTATGGGATGGGGCAGCAAACTGAATAGGTCTGGAAAGCATCAAAATTCCCTCACTTTGCTTCGCATAGGAATAACTCGGAAGGCGGTAGCAAAGATTTCTTCGGTTGAACTCTGCAAAAACTGGGCTGCAATTTCTGTAGCTGCGATTCGGTGCTAGGTCAACTGATGCTGTTCTTTTTACTTCCACCTCCCTCCCTAGGCTCATCTTCGTTCCTATGATTTCGTTGGGTTCCATTTTTCTTTTTCAATATTTTTCGATTTCGCTTTCATGTGGCCTCGAAAGAAACACATCTGGTTTAATACAAATTCGTTTTCTTTTATTAGAAGACACTAATCGGAAAACGATACATCGTTAATTTTTTTAAATAAAATTCAAATAATTATAATTAAAAATTTTGATCTACTTAGAGGTAAAATTGCATTTCAGATGTATTCTGTTTGAGAAATATATTGTGTGGTGCTGCTCATTTTTGAGCAGACGAAACAACTCTGGTTTTTCGTGTATTCAACTGAAATTGTTCAAACAGAAATGTTCAGCTTTTCTCCGGCACATAACCTTCCCAGAATGTTTGCCGATTTAATACCTTAGCGAAAGTAAGCAACAAAAACTACTTTCAGACAAAAAAAAAGAAAATTACTTGCTTTGCAAATGCAATTGTTTAAAGAATAGTTTAGAAATAATTAATTCTTTTCAATAAAAAGCTGAATATACAAACAGCAACAAATGTTTACTCGGGAAAAAACTAAGCAGGAATTTCTTTTTTTCCATATCTTTACAAAAAGAACATATTATATTTTCTTAAAAGGAGCTGGAATAGTTTCGATATAAACGAATTATACCCGCTACATTCTACCACCGGAACAGTAAAAATTTCTGTTTCCGTTTCCTTACTCGTAATTATTTGACAAGAAAATCTCATTTTGTAATTAAATTTCCCTAAAGCATTAATTAGTGCATTTCTTGAAGGTTCCAAACACTCTCTCTATTTGTATCCTGCTTCGATATATTTACTCGACTGGGTAGATTGTGAGAAGGGATGGAAAGGCGGGCTGATTTTATTTCTCGTATTCGAAGTATACGAAAAAAGTCACCTAAGTCAAAATCCGTAAGAAACGGAACCTCATCCTTTTTTCCGTGGTCTGTCACATGAAAACAACTTCAGCTCTAATATTCATGTACCATCTCGGACACAAAGGTCCAAGCCATAAATATCAGGAAATGAAAGAGATGAAAGGCGCATAAATGTAAATTTTAAAAATAATTTCTATAGCAAAATTATATATCTCTAATACTAATAAAGATGATTGTCTGTCTGTGTGCCTGTTGGCGGTGTACAGAACAGACCGTAGAACATAGAGCTACCAAATTTCGCACAGATATACGTTGGATGCTGAAGATGTGCACCTCGGAGCAGTTTTTTTAAAATTTTTATTCAAATTTAAATTATTTAAAAATTAAACCAAATTTCGTCGTTTTCCGCCAATAACTTCTGAATGAATTGATGGACAAAAAAAGAAGTTATGTCCTTTTAAAGTGCAAAAATTTATCTTTCCAATGATACCAGTTGATGTTTTGTAAGACATTTCATTTTTTTAAATAAATTTTTAAAAACATTTTGATTTCATCGGTGAGGGTTCGAGAGTAGATTCACGTGGGTTAGAAGAGGGGAGAGAGAGAGCTGTGTTTTGTTTATGGTTTGCCGGGACTTTTCAAGTTGGTGTCGATTTTTATTTAAGCCCCAAAGATAAACTTGGCATCTATATATTATTTTGTATATATTATGTATTTAATTCTGTTCTTATAATTGTTTTATTATTTCAGATTATTTTAATTCCAAATTATTTTCATTATATTATTAATACGATGCAATCTTAAAATTAAATGATGCAATCGCATTCTAAAAATAGGGGCGCCATCTACCTATGTTATGATGTACTAAAATCTAACTGAAATCAAAGGATATGAATATTTCAAATTAATCAGTTCTAATGTACTATTCTTTTAATGGTGTTAATAATTTTTTGTTAATATATGCAAGCATGAAATTAATAGGAAATCCATATATCAGGGTTTTTTTACTAAATGTATCGATATAGGATCTCTGTTTTTTTTCTAAATTATTTTCATTATATTATAATTCAAAAGAGTATTAAGCCTATCATAAGTTAGGCATGTACAGTTCATTTTGTTCATAGGGTATTGTCTTGAATTGTCCAGTATTTGTCTAGGGAATTTAAAACTCATTTGAATACTTCTATGTCGAAATCATTTAGTAGGGTGATGTTATTTTTTTCTATTTTTGAGACTTCTGCATAGAATGGGATAACTTACAATGTAGCAATTTGTATTTATTGGTTAATGTAGAATTCCAATATTTTTTCTAATTCTTTATTATGCTGTACATCTGTTAAAAGAAGAAATTGTTTTAATAATTGATTGATATACAATTATATTCAACTGAGTCTCATTTTTTTCAGTGTTTTTCTTATGTGTTGTGTAATAAGTGTGTGAGTTGATATAGTTATACCATTGTACCTTAGAATTAAACTTAACCCTTACTTATTTTTCAAAATAGTTTGCATTAGTCCTATCATAAGTTGGTTGATCATAGAAGATTTACCTGCAATCTTTTTTTTTTATCTGTTTCAAAACATTATTGATTTTCATTTTAGACATGAAATCTGTTTCAAAACATTATTATTAATTTTCATTTTAGACATGAAATCTGTTTCAAAACATTATTATTGATTTTCATTTTAGACATGAAATCTGTTTCAAAATATAATTGATTTACATTTTAGACATGAAAATTGTTTTAGACATGAAATCTGTTTCAAAACGTAATTGATTTTCATTTTAGATATGAAAGTTATTAACCCTTACTTATTTTTCAAAATAGTTTGCATTAGGCCTATCTTAAGTTGGCTGATCATAGAAGATTTACCTTCAGTCTTTCTTTCTTTTTATCTGTTTCAAAACATTATTGAAATCTGTTTCAAAACATTATTGAAATCTGTTTCAAAACATTATTGAAATCTGTTTCAAAACATAATTGATTTTCATTTTAGATATGAAAATTATTGAATTATTAAAAACATGATAATTATTTAATATCAAGAAAACCTTGAACGGGTCAACACCTTGAACGGTAAGTTTGGTTTGTATATATATTTTTTTATCATAGAAGATTTGTCTTCAATCTTTCTTTTTATCTGTTTACTGTATAAGGAAAAGCAGCGTATTATTTCTAAAACAAAACATGGCTCCACCAAGAAAAAGAAAATGTGCAAGATCAATTCAGAGAAGAGAAAGAGAATGAATTGCAGCATCTCGAGCGAATGAAAGCAGTGAGTTATGTCAACAACGACAGTTCGCGGATTCCGAAAGAACTGCCGCTGCTAGAGCATGTGAAACTGAAGACGAAATGTACAGGCTACAAGCAGCTAATGCTCAAAGAATGGCTATTTCTAGAGCTTCTGAAACTGTGGAAGAAAGGTGCAGGCGACAAGCAGCTGATGCTCAAAGAACTGTCACTGCTAGAGCATCTGAAAATACCGATTCTGCTTTTCAATACAATTCTAATATTTGCTATGAATCTGATCCTCTGATTGCAATAGGTCGGATGACACTTGAATGCAATTTTTATCAAGCTTTGATATGGAAAGGTGAATCGCCTGGCATGTGTTGTAGCAATGGAAAAATCCGACTTCATTCGTTGCAAGCACCTCCAGAGTCTCTTTACACGCTTCTTACAGCTGATTATTCTGATGCAGTACATTTTCAAGACAACGTTCGAAAGTATAATGTTTGCTTCCAAATGACTTCATTTGGTTCAACAAAAGAAATTAGAGATGCAGGTTTTATGCCAACATTTAAAGTTCAAGGTCAAGTGTACCATAGAATAGGTAGTTTACAACCACTGAGGAATGAAGAGCCAAAATTTCTCCAAATTTATTTTGTTGGTGACAAAGATAAACAAATTGAAAATCGTTGCAGGAATATATCAAACACAAGACCAAGTATAGTGTCACAGATACAGGATATGTTACATCAGCATAACAGTTATGTCCAAAGTTTTAAATATGCAATGGAAAAAAATGTCTCCTGAATTGAAGGTTGTTATTTATGCCGATAAAACACCTTCTGGCCAGCATGAAAGAAGATATAATGCTACAGAAACATCAGAAGTTGCAATTATTCCAGCTGGTGATATACAAGGTAGCCGCGATATTTCACTAGAATTGAGAAGTAATCAAATAAAAATGATAGCAGAAACTCATCGTGCATATGATGCCTTGCAATATCCTTTACTATTTTGGCAAGACGAAGATGGCTACAATTTTGAGTTGCGGCAAACTAATCCTACAGGGGAAATAACAACAAAGAAAACTTCAGCCATGGATTTTTATGCATTTAGGCTAATGTTTCGAACAACTAATTTTAATATCATTTTAAGGTACAAGGAATTATTTCATCAATTTGTTGTTGATATGTACGCTAAAATTGAATCTGTACGACTGAGATTTATGTGTCTGAATCAGAAGAAACTCCGAGTTGAAGATTATATCTATCTGAGAGATGCTATCAACAGTGATGGTAATATAAACGAATTAGGAAAACCTACAATATTACCATCTAGCTTCACAGGCGGCCCTCGATATATGCATGAGCGAACTCAGGATGCCATGACATATGTTAGAAATTTTGGAAGACCTGATTTATTCATTACATTTACGTGCAATCCTCAGTGGAAGGAAATTACAGATGAATTGATGGCAAGACAGAACAGTCATGATAGGCACGATTTAATTGGTAGAGTGTTCCACTTAAAACTGAAATCTCTTACAAATCTTATAAACAAAGGGAAAATATTTGGAACTACTAGATGCTTCATGTATACCGTTGAATGGCAAAAACGTGGACTACCATAAACACACATTCTACTATGGCTGCAAAAAAAATCCATGTTCATTAGATAGATGATTTGAACAATGCAGAATTGCTAAATCCTGAAAGTGATCCTATGTTGCATAGTGTTATTAAGACACAGATGATACACGGCCCATGTGGAAGTATTAATCCTCTGTATCTATGTATGAAGGAAGGGAAATGCACTAATAGGTACCCAAGATTTTTTTAAAAAGACACACAGACAGGGCATGATGGATATCCGCTGTATCGTCGAAGGAAACCTGAAGATGGTGGTTATGTAACAACTCAGAAAGTGCGTGGATCTGATGTTGAGATTGATAATAGATGGATTGTTCCTTTTTGTCCCTTATTGTCTAGAGCATTCAATGCCCATATTAATGTAGAATATTGCAGCTCTATTAAATCCATTAAATATGTGTGCAAATATATAAAAAAAAGGTTCTGATATGTCTGTATTTAACTTAGCACATAATGACAGACAACATGACGAAGTTCAACTGTATGAAATAGGAAGATATCTGAGCAGCAATGAAGCAGTTTGGAGGATACTGGGCTTTCCTATTCATGAAAGACATCCCACTGTTATACATTTAAGTGTGCATCTTGAGAATGGTCAAAGAGTTTACTTTACAACTGAAAATGTGTTAGAACGAGTGCAAGTTCCACCAGAAACAACTCTTACTGCCATTTTTTACTCTTTGTCAAAGTGATGAATTTGCTCGCACTTTACTGTATCATCAAGTGCCAAAATATTATACTTGGAATGCAAGAAACAAGAAATAGGATGCAAGAAACAAGAAATAGGATCCTCGAAAATCTGGACAGATTGTACCTGAAAATCCTGGAATTAATTCAAGTGATGCTCTAGATCCTGTTTATACAGTTCATCCAAGTAATTTTGAATGTTTTCATCTGAGGTTATTACTGCATGAGGTATTAGGCCCAACATCTTTTTCAGATTTAAAGACTGTTAATGTAACTGTATGCGAAACTTTCAAGCAAGCTTGCGAGCTGAGAGGACTTCTTGAAGATGATTCACATTGGAAAAGTACATTGGATGAAGCAGCTACAGCTCATTCAGCACGAATGCTTCGAGATTTGTTTGCTGTTATGCTTCAAACATGCTCCATGTCAAATCCCACAGAGTTTTGGAATTTACATAAGGAGAATATGACGGAAGATATTTTACATGAAAAAAGGATAAGAATCAACAACATGGATTTGACCTATACTAATGAAATATTTAATAAAACATTGATTGCCCTTGAAGATAAGATTAAAGCATCGGGTGGCACTAATTTAAAAGTGTTTGGACTCCCAGAAGCACAACGTGATGTGAACAACAGCTTAAATTACGAGATACTGAGAGAAACGAGCTACGACATTCAGAAACTTGCTTCATACATTGCAACAAATGAGCCTAATTTGGTTGATGATCAAAGATTTGCTTTTGAAAAAATTACGTCTGCTATTTTTACAGAAACTGGGGGAATATTCTTCTTGGATGCACCAGGTGGAACAGGTAAAACATACCTGATTAATCTTTTGTTAGCAAAAGTTAGAGAAAGGAATATGACTGATCTTGCTGTAGCTTCTTCAGGTATTTCTGCTACCTTATTGACAGGTGGAAGAACAGCTCATTCGGTATTCAAATTACCATTAAATTTGCCGTGTGTGGAAAATCCAATTTGCAATATATCGAGAAATTCAGATAAAGCAAAAGTACTTAAGTTGTGTAAACTTATTGTGTGGGATGAGTGTACTATGACACATAAATATGCATTGGAAGCTTTAGATGCAACCATGAAAGATATTTTTCAAAATGACAAGTGCATGGGTGGCATCACTCTGGTCTTATCTGGTCTGATTTTCGACAAACTTTACCTGTTATTCCACGTGGTACAAAGGCGGATGAATTGCATGCATCAATAAAATCTTCTTATATTTGGAAAAATGTGCAAAGATTTGGATTAACGGCAAATATGAGGGTCCATCTTACAGGTGATGCATCCACTCAGCAATTTGCTCAGAATCTGCTTCATCTTGGAAATGGAGAAATGGCAATTGATAATGAAGGATTCATCTCATTGGAAAATATGGGTAACATTATAATAACAATGGAAGAGCTTAAAGATAGAGTATTTCCAAATATTGAAAATAATTTTCAAGATAAAAAATGGCTGTGTGAAAGGGCCATTCTTTCTCCAACCAATGATGGAGTGAAAATCATAAACAAATATGTTAGAGAATCATTTTATAAAAATGTGGATAACAATGTGTGCATATTACAGGAATGATGAGCATTTTTTAGTAAATAATATTTTACTGCGCATGCGCGAAACATAGTGTAATTTTTCTATCACAACTTTAAAGCCAGATATATAGGACAATTTATATGAATATAATCAGTTCAATATCATTAGTATTCAGAAAGATATCGGCATTACAACGAGCAGAATTTTAGCTCCTGTCGAAGAGAAGCTAAAAGATGAAGGGTTGTACACAAATTGATATTTTTTTAAACTTATATCTTTAAATAGTTATATTGAATTGCATAGTGATTAGAATTTGCTGAATACCCAAGAACACATCTAATATTCGTAACGAATAAAAAATATAACTGTAGAATTATTAAGATATTTTAAGGAAAGAAATTAATTAGATAAAAAATCATTTCTCCTTTTGCCATAAAAGAAATATATTTAAAAATATCGTTTGGCCGTAAAATTGTAATATGTAACTTGTTAATAATCATGTAAATAATATACTTAAAGTAAAAAATTTTTGTTATTTATAGTGCCTAATTCGCTGGAATTTAAGTTATGCACGTAATTGATAAGTCTTCATGGGTATTCAGCAAATTCTAACCACTATATCCTTAATAATATAATAAATGCGAAAGTGTGTCTGTCTGTCTGTCTGTCTTTCTGTCTGTCTGTCTGTTTGTTAAGCTTTCACGACCAAACCACAAAACCGATTTGGATGAAAATTGGCAGAGTTGTAGCTTGAAACCCAAGAACGGACATAGGCTAGGTGAAATCATGTTAAATTAATTATTTTTGACAACAGATTAAAAATAGTTAACAAAGAAAGCCCATTGACTCCGCGATTTGCGATGAAGATTTTTATTTTTCAATCAACCGTCAGGTGATCCTTTTTTCCTCTGTAACTTCGGAACAAATTGTCCGATACAAATTATTTTTATACCATCTTAAAGATAAAAATTTTACCTTTTCAATGATATCAATTTTATTTCTATGACATTTTTCATTCAATTTTTATTAATTTTTTAAATTTTACGTGCAGACGATTTTGAAATAACGCAAATTTATAGCTACTCAGTTGCTAGGAAATGGTTAGACTTTGAACTAATTTACCTTTATTTCTGAAAATTTTGCTTATATTTGTAAGTATCCATAAAATAAGGCAGAATTTACATATATCTGTCTGTCTGTCGGTCGATCGGCCGATCGGTCGGTCACAAGAACTCCTCCTAAACGGTGAACGGTAGCGACGTGAAACTTACACACGTCATTCTAGAGCATATTTTTAGGTCAATGGTGTTATTTTCAACTTTCAGAGTTAATTAGTTCTTAAGATATTTAATTCAATAACGAACATTAGCCGCTTTTAAACCTAATGCGTAGACGTTTTTTGCCAATAACTTCTGAAATCTTTATTAGACAACAATTGTTTTTATGACATTTTAAAGACCAGAAAATGATCTTTTTAATGCTTTTAATTCCATTGCGATGAAATGTTATCTCTGATTGTTATTAAGGTTTAAAAATATTTTTGTAACGTAATTTCTAACTATATTTTTTATTCTTATAGAAATAAATTCAAGCCAAATTATTGTTTCGTGCGCTGGCTTCTGCCAGCGCTAAAGTTAATGTAAGAAAAATTGCTTTCTTTGACCATAAACAACAAAGGAGACTTTACACTTCCGGTTTCCTGCTGTCGTAGCATTTACAGCTTTTAATACGGTTACACAGTGATCCAATGACGTTTTTGAATTATTCTCTCAATGTTTTGTTTAATTTTCGCAGTGAGATATTACAGAACAGGAATGGCGCTAGAGTTTGCCCGACGGGGGGCCCGATTTGCCAGACAGGAGGGGGCGAGTGTAATGAAATTGGTCACAAATTTTCTCCAGATTATTATTTATCAACTACAGTTACATACCCGTACAACAATTTCCCCGACAAGGGATACAAATTTTTCCCCGACAGGGGGGCCCCTGGCCCCCCGTTCGCTCCTCTGGCGCCACCCCTGATACAAAATATCCATCTGTGGATACGGTAATGGACATTAACAAGGAACATCATATTCTGTAGAGCTCTTCAACATCTTAGAATTGTCAGGGGCACCTTCTGACAAGCGGAGGTTGAATGTCGGTGTGCCAGTACTACTAATACGTAATCTTGATATACCGAGACTGCGCAATGGCACACAGTTACAAATTACACACCTAGGTCCAAACGTCATAAAATCTACTGTTATGACTGATATAGAGAGAAGAGAGAGAGTGTTTTAATTCCACGCCTTCCGATAATACCGAAGGATTTATCATCTGAGTTCAAAAGGTAACAAATTCCTTTAAAAATATCATTTGCCAGGCTGAGGGCCACACACTGAAAGTGGCAGGCGTACATTTGGAAAAACCTTATTTTTCGCATGGGCAACTGTATGTGGCGTGTTCACGTGTGTCCAGCCCACACAACCTCTACATCCGTACAAATAACGTGGTATACAAAAGTGTATTAGCGTAGATAAACAATTTACACAACTATATCAGCATGCATGTACAGTATACTCCTGTCAGCCGTCCAATTAAATATTATCAACCGTCAGAACTCTTACTTTCCCCTTTGAAAATGCAACAAAGCATTTACATTCGTGAATTAAGAAAAAGAATAATTCAAATTCTTCACGCACGAAGTCGCGGGTAACAGCTAGTAATTCAATATAACTTTTTAAAGATATGAGTTTTAAAAATATCAATTTGTGTACAACCCCTCATCTTTTAGCTTCTCTTCGACAGGAGCTAAAATTCTGCTCGTTATAATGCCGATATCTTTCTGAGTACTAATGATATTGAACTGATTTTATTTATATAAATTGTCCTATATATCTGGCTTTAAAGTCGCGAAAGAAAAATTACACTATGCTTCGCGCATGCGCATGCGCATTAAAACATTATTTATTAAAATTCTCTTAATTCCTGTAATATTCAAAAACAAGAATTCCAAATTTTTACACAATGTTTCTCTAACGTATTGTCATCTTCGTATATTATAACAGAAAACTCTGCATGTTATAAGCAAAAACCAGGTGGGAAAATTTGAGAATTGTTAAGAAAACCTTTATATCTTCCCAATTTTTTGCGCTGAGTTTGCGAAAATTCCTGTAAATATTATGCATACTAAACATTACCAGTTCTGAAAGTTTTATCTTGTTATCGGTATTCTGTTAACGCGGGGTGGACCAAAAACGCTTTTGTCTTTATCAGTTTGCAGACGGTCCCCTAATTGCCCTCAGGACCGAATCTTCAATGTAAAATGTGAGATATTGTCTATTCTTTACACGTCCGAGGTTTAAAGGCAGTCAGTTAAACCATTCTGGAGTAATTCTAAAAAATGTGAAAATCTGCAACTGTCCAGATACTTTTGGGCATATAGTGTATATACACAAACCTACATAAAAATATTCATAACTCATTTTTACACTTGCTCGTAATGAAATTTCACCATGTTTTTCTAGTATTTGATCAAGTTCAAACTCCTCCTCTTCTTCTTCTAGAGGTGCACCTTTGGTACATGTAGCATTGAAGGTGCCAAAACAGAAACACATTGCTAAGGACGCGAACCCATGAAGCGTTTCCGCCGAAAGTTGCAGCCGTGACGCGACATGTGATCCCGTGTTCTTTAATGGCGCTGTTCACACTGGCGCGGCAAACTTGTGTAACCGGTTCTCGTCGCTCGCGTCTCATCCTTCCCCAATGAAGCAGCTCTGGTTTCGCCGGCAAATCGTCGCATGGTCCCATAGTAACGAGTGACAGTGTTCACACGTGTTTTTGTACGAAAGCGTTTTCGCTCTAACCAGATGGTAGCTCCAAGCACCGATTCTATTCTTTAAAGTTAAATAAAAACTTATAAGATTTTAGATGATTTAAAACATTTTTTGTTCCTTTTTCGATTAATTATATTTTGTTATGCTGATATTATGATTTTTTACAAATAATTAAAGCGAATGTGTCTGCATTTGTACAGGATGAAAATGTAATATCAAGTTAATTTTTTTCACCTTTTCAAGATAACTTTCGAAAATATTATTAAATTGTAATTTTAATGTAATATTTTATGTAGAAGTATAATTATAATACATTTTATTTGATAATAAAAACTTAATTAAATTGTTTTATTAAAAAGGCATATTCATATTTTATTTTCTTATAAATATCTTTAACAGGCGTATTGTTAAGAAATGCTTTTGCTAAAATTTGTATCTACGATAATATGAGGGGACGGGTTTTTTTCCAAGGAAATAATCTTTTCATCGGCACTCGTTTTATATTCAGATTTTCACTGATACATTAATTAAACTGGTCACTGATTCATTAAATGCATCAAGTTTCCTTCTACATTTAATTTTTTTACTTTCTCGTATAGGAAATATACAAAGAGAAAATATTGTAATCGTCAAAAAATTCGAACTCGAGATTTTGACGAATCTCCACGACGACCTCCTTGAGTCAGAAAAACACAATATTGGAATTATGTCTGTCTGTGTGAACCGATAACTCGAAAATTATTTGAGCTACGGGGATGAAATTTGGTATGTGATCTTGACACATAATGTGTAAGTTTTTTATCAAATTTTGTGCAAAATCCGTCTACGGGAAGTCTGTCTGCCCGCGTTCATGTGAATACTATAACTCAAAAACTTGAATAGCTAGATGCATAAAATTTGTTACACTGTTTTATCATCAGGAATGTAGGTCCCAATCAAATTTTTGATATTAAGGAAGTTGCTAAACTTTAATTTGCTTTTTCCTAATTTAAAGTCCATTTCATAAAAAGTTAATTACGCCGTTCTGAAAATAAATGAATAAGCTTCAAAAAAAATTCAATTACTTATTTTTCGTTAAAATTATTTCTCCACCACAGTGCTGTAAACAACGTCCAGATGGTCCAAATTCGGCGACTCCATCCTAATCGGTTCAATGATGTGAATTTCAAAGTTGAGTAGTTTTTTCTTTAATTTTAACAAATTTCAGAATATATTTATATTTATACTTTGCAATAAAAGCAGATAATATATATTTTTTATCGAACCGGTGGAAGATTATTATTGTTTTAGGTCAGTTGAACAATATTTGGCATATAACTTTTAGGTGTAACGTAACCTTTTCGATTCTTCATGTTCAAATTTTATTATTTTTCGAATTTATTTAAAAAATGTGATTTGAGAAACATAAATAAAAATATATTGAAAAATAATTTTTCTCATCCCTAGCCTTTTGTAAAATATGAAATTTCTTACTTTTGAAAGCGATTTTTTCCCTACAAAATAACACATGCAATGATAATTATGAATTATTATATTTTTTAAAAATAACTCAAAATTGAATTTTTATCAAAATAAAATTATTTTAAATTCATTTACATGCCTACTATTTATCAGGATAAGCAGAATATCCATAGGATATTCTTTAATTTGTGAGAACAATATATGAAACACCGGAAAGCAAAAAATTATATACTAATGTATGTTATCCTGAATTCAATTGAGAATTTTCTGAAACAGTTCCATACATTATAAGTTGTGAAATCTTTATTCATTATATGCAATGAATTCTTCCTTCGATGGGAGCTCTTCAAATAAATCACCATTTCTGAGCCACGTATATCACTCACTCAGAAAGATTAACGACGCATGTAGACACGAATGCCAAATATGCAGCGCCACCATACAGTGACGATTCGCCCAGGGTGAACACCACCGACACGTTTTCATCTGTCAGCCGAATTCGCCGTAGACGACCCGTGTGTTCGTAGCCTAAAAGTGTGTTTCTCCGCCGCTCCTTTGGTTGGAGGAAATGAGGAAAGATTAGCCTCGATCTTGGTTGATGATCTGAGAAATGCTGCATGTCTACGGTTATTCAAATTATGTCTATCAGTAGTTGCTTTGTACTAGGAACATCTTCTCACCGGCTTGTTGGATAGCATCTGGTGTTGATGAGGGGTTATAAAAGATGTCAGAAATGTTTTTCATCTGGATCAGTTCATTTTTGGAAAATGTAAATATAAGGATTTGCTTCTTCTATAATCAGCTGGTGTTTTGTCGCAACCACTGAATGCATGGAAAAGGAGAATGGCCTAGGTAAAAGAAAATTCTTTCTGCAGCTTTCTTGAAATTCTTTCTGGAACATTCTTGAAATAAATAATTTAACTTCGACTTATCCCTTGCTAGGCTTCATAAAATAAATGTTACTTTCTGGTGGTACCAAAGCAATAATTAACACGACTAGGTCTTCGTCTTTCCCTTGGGATGAGAAGTTCCTTTCTCTAACACAGATCTCACAATACAAGTATCAGCATCCCCTGTAGCGACTCTCGCTTCAGTTCCTTTAGCAGCCATTTTCTGTATTAGTAACTGAACATGCCTGGTCTTATTTTTTTAATGGCAAGAAAATGTTTCTGTCGAACTCTGAGAGGTTTTAAGTTAAACACAGCATATATACGTAGATTTCGATTAAACTGTCTAAATACACTCATTTGAATGGTTAGCAGAATCAAAAGATTGAGTTAAAGGGATCCTGTGGTGGGAAACGGACGTGAAGGGAGGAAGGGAGCACGACTGTTCAACAACAGGTTTTTCGTTCTCCTCCGCCCTGATACTGCCACTTCTCTTGACACACACAATACTGCCCTTGTATAATTATTGTAAAGGCATGAGGTCTTTGTGCGGGTTGTTGCTTCAGCACTTTTAATTAATCTACCATTACAATAAGGAATTTTAGAAATATTCACTTTTAAATCTCTCTGTATGTTCTAAAATTGCATGCTACAAAAAAATGTAGGACTAGTTTTGTAGGAAATTTAGTGTAGTTTAATTGTTTAACTAAATTTGCCATCCATAGATTTCGAGATATTTAAAAAAACCTGCGAAATTTCCCCTTTCAAACCCCTGCACTCCCTCGGCACTCTCCACAACAACTGTGCAAAATTTCAAAAATGCATCATTTTCTTTTTCTATTTTTCCTTCGTTGACTAGACTATATCGAGTGAACTGGGCAAGGAGGGAATTGTATATGTGGAGCTCTGATTATTATTTTTTTCGTCAGAGGAGTAGACACATCAACTTTAATCTTTGTTAGTCAAACTACTAGAAAATTCCATATGCTGGTTATTTATTTTGTTTTAAAAGCAGGAAATCTCACATCTGGATTTTGAATTTAAAAATGTGGCCTACTTAGAGATAAAGTAGATTTTAAAATTGCATTCTCATGACAAATATTTTTTGCAGCTTTCCTCCTTTCTGAGCTCACGAGCCGTCAATGTGTCTACTTCTATTAAACACTGATAATTTAGATTCTGCCATTAATTGCTTTCCAGAAGAGCTTAAACTTAATAAAGCTAACTTAAATCAGAATAAAGGAATTTTTTAGATATAAAAATTGAAATTTTTGGAAATAAGTCCCTGCTCGGTTTATATTTTTATTTTTTAACAACAGCTGAATTTGATTTGATTTGTAAATATTTATGTAATTATCATTCAAATCTTGATTCTAGAACCTTCAGAAACTTAATTTTTAATCAATTTAGCCGAATTTAAAGAAATTGCAATAATAGGAATGAATATTTAGGAGCTACTAATAATTTATTAAAAAATCTCTGTAATAAAAAATTTCCTTTTATTTATATTTCCTTTTATTAAAAATTTTCCTTATTAAATCTTCAGAAACATCAATAAAAAAACATATTTAGGTGGATACTAATAATTTTCTAAAAATATCTTTCTATTTATATTTTTCCTTTTAGTTTTTGCGGCATGTAAGGATTCATTTTGAGATCACTTTGAATTTAAATAGTAATTTTTTCTCTTAGCCTTGATTTACTCTTTGGTCCTTTTCTTTCTGTTTTCCTTTTCAATCATTGGATGACGCATGAATCTTAGATGAGTTTCCTTTCCGGTAGGGTTGTGGCGAATTTCTTAGAATTCTTTGGCGGAGAAATAATTTTTTTTCGTCTTTGTAGGTCCATTTTGTTGTCTCTTCTCTTGGGGTGAGTCGAGTACTTTTTCTTTTTTTTATGTTTTGTTTTTATGATGGCATTTTTTGCTTGATGGCTAATGATTTTTCTTTAAATCGTTTTTAAAATAAATCTTATCAACGTTCTTTTTGTTTATAAAATTCTATTGTGATTATTCAGTGCTCTGTCTTTTTCTCTTGGGATCATTCGTGTTACAAAAAGCTTCCTTTGACGAAAGTTAAGCTTCGGACTCAAAACTTATTTGAATGAATGGATTTTTTTGAACCCATGTAGAGCATGTAACCCTTGATAACGTATGTTTGGATGGATTCTTTATTCATTTGCTGCAGTTTTTCTGGTTGAATTTCTTTATCTTTCGTCTCATTTGGAATTTTTTGTCATTCTTTGTTTTTCGCCTGCATCGGCATCTTGCGCGCAACTGAATCATTGTAATATTTTTGAATTTGTGTTAATTGTTAATTGCATATTTTACTTGATTTTACTCTTTATATTTTTTCATCATAAACAGTGTGGCTTTAGAGAGGGCAGAAGTTGTGAAATCGCCAATAATGATCTAATAAATATCAATAAGCTTCACATATCAGAAGAGTAAAATGCCCTCACTTCCCTCGAAATTAAAGCAGCATTCGATAATAAGGACTGGTAGGTTTTATTTACATTTTTTTAGACTTACGGGGTCCCAAGGTTTAATAAAAATTTTATATTTTTTTTATCTTAAGGACTATACAGCTTCATATGTGAACGAGGTTTTAAAACTAGATCACTTATATTGTAAGGTATGTCCCAAAGGTTCAGGTATTGCCCCCACCATTTGGAATTTTTATATCGATGAAGTTCTTAATATCGAAAGTTAAAATGGATATATTCAGGTTTCTGCAGATGACATGGCACTTATTACCTGGGCAGGACAAGAAGAATTTTAGAAAGTAACACTAATAGCTTTTTGGTAAAAATATCCGAAAAATATCAGGCATTAAACTTGAACTGTCTCCAGATAAGTACCGGGAAATAACATACAGGGCACAAATCACCTGTGGATTGGTGTCGGGACAATCTACTACTCTAAATAGAATTCCTAATATTTTTGATAATAAAATCATTAAAAAAGCTACCACTATTAATGTTTGGGAGATTTTGAAAGACAATAAGTTATCATGAACCGCCCATATTTTAAACTTACATAATAATGCTGTTATCTTAAATAAAATTTCAACCAAATTATAAAGATCAATTGCAGTGTGGGCAAAATTGTAATTAAATAATGGTATGATACAGTCATATAGAAAGCCCTTATTTATGGGTCAAGAATTTGGGGAGAGTCCTTAAAGACGACCCAAACCAAGCTACTGCACTCTATTCAACGTATCTTCTTAGTGCAGTTTACTAGAGATTAGAGAACAACATCCACTAACGTCCTGAATGGCCTTTCCCCTTCACATTGTGGCCAAAGCTATGTACCTTAAGTTCCGGATTTGGGTGATGCACTAAAGGGAAGCTCAACTTTTACTCAATATTGATAAAATTGGCAAATTTATAGGAACTTCTGAAATACCACCCGAAAAGAATAATAGAGCTAGCTGGCAAAATAAATTATAATAATTATGATGAGTGCACAGACGGATCCAGAATAAATATTGAACATCTTTAAAAACAACGAACCAAAAGACTTCTTATATAAACGGAATCCAATAAATTCTGTCTTTCAGGCCGAGCTGGCGGCTGGACTCTGGAATAATCAACTTGTAAAAATTCATTCAGATAGTAATTACTCAATAGAAGCAATTAAGAGCGCAGAGGCAAAATCGGAGTTTGTTAATAATGTTAAAGAACAGATTTAGAGTTAGAGACGGTTGGTTAGCTTCACCTGGATGAACTTTCACCCAACGAACGGTAACGAACGGTCCGATAGTCAGATAAGTCTGGCCACCACAACGGGGAAGTATTTAGTTCCTGATCTTTTATGGGAATTGCATCAGTAAAATTCCGCATGGTAAAATAGTCCATTAATACTAGGACATACCGATTGCCCTTTCTGGTTACAGGGAAAGGCCCTAGGATATCGAAAGCCATTCTTTTGAATGGTGTGCCCAGAATATAGCTCTGCAAATGACCTTTAGTTCTTGTTTTAGGCCCTAAAGGGCTTCGCAAGCGTGGTAATCTCTACACCATTTTTCAACATCGGCACGAAGTCGATCCCAATAATATCGCTCTCGTATTTTACATAAGGTTTTCATGACTTGAAAATTCCCTCCACTTGCTCTGTCATGAGTCTCTCACACAGAACTTCTTGAATTCTACTCTTTGGGATAATTAGTTGCCATTGACAGGAGCTTCTATCATTACTCTCCAACTTGCGGTACATAAAAACGTCCTTAAGATGTAAGAAGTAACAAAGGGCCCAGAATTGTTTCAGGACTCTCCGGAGCGATTTCTTGCCAAGAGGGTTGATACGCCAAATTTAGTTTCTTCTCCAGAATTGAATTAATATCAGGATCTTCTAGCTGCGCCTTTTGGATCTCACATTAAGAAAAGGCATCCATAGTTGCCCTTGTTAAAACTTTCATGGAATTTGATTTTCCATTCCGAACTTTTTCTCAGTATTCGTGCGATATTTGCAACTTTCTTTACGGACTTCGAGAGAGGGTATCTGCATTTCATTCAGAGGTTCCTTTGCGATGCTGGATTTCGAAGTCATATTCTTGAAGTCATTCGATCCAGCGAGCTATCTGGTCTCCAGGTTCCTTAAAATTCAAAAGCCATCTTAAGGAAGCATGATCTGGCCGGAGAAGAAATTTCCGTCCATAGAGATAGTGATGGAAATGTTCTATAGACTTATCAGTGGCTAGTAATTCTTTACGTGTGACACAGTAATTTCTTTCAGGCTTACCGATGGTCTTGCTGAAGTAAGCGATGACACGTTATTCGTTTCCAATATTCTGGGATAGCACGTCTCCTGTTCCTTCATTACTAGCATCAGTATCCAAAATGAAATCTTTGTCAGTCGGGGTAGGTCAAAACAGGAGAGAATGACAAAGCCTGCTTTAGACTGTTGAAAGATTTCTCTCATTCTGTGCAATTAAAGTTTGATTTAGCTTCCGTTAATGCATGTATAGTTCTTGCTATCGTGGCTAAACTCTTTACAAAACGACGATAATAGGTGCACAGTAGAAGAAAACGTGGGAGATCGTGTACTGTGTCTGGACGAGGCCAATCAACTATTTTAATATTCTCTGTGTCCGATTTACTTCCTTCTGCTGAAATAACTTGTCCTTGGTAAACAACCCCCTCTCGGAAGAATCTGTATTTCTTAAGGCTTAAGTTAAGGTTGTTTTTTGTAGTCTCTGGTAAACTTCACGAATATAATTTAGATATTTTTCAAATGTTCGTCCTATTATTATAATGTCATGTAGATACACTAAACAGGCTTCAGACGATAGTCCGAATAATACTACCTCCATTAGTCTTTGAAATGTGACAGGGGCGTTACAAAGTCCGAAAGGCATTGTCTTAAATTTCCAAAGTCCTTGTCCGATGGTGCAGGCTGTCTTTTCTCTGTCTTAATGTCGAATCTCGACTTTCCAGTCTCTACTTTCCAAACCACTGTCGAGAACCCCTGGTTTCCTTCAAAGCATCCGTGGTTTAGTGTACTCCTGTGTCCTTCAATTTTATCTAGTCAGCACAAAATCGTGTCAAACCATCCTTCTTCTTAACAGGCCCAATTGGCGAAGCCCAAGGTCCTGACGATTCATCGATTATTCAGTTATTCATTATTTCTGTAACTAGACGCTCTGCTTCGTCTTTCTTATCAAGAGACAAATATATGGGATAGTTCTTAATTAGTAGATGGTCACCTATAATAATTCTATGTTGTGTCACATTGCAGCGGCCGACATCAGCGTTAGAATTCGAAAACAAGTTCTGAATTTCTTTAAATAATTTTCTTATTGTTGTTCGCCCATCTTCATTATATCCTTCAATATTTTCCAAGATTGTCGGTAGATGCTGTGCTTCAGAAAACTCTTCAGGACAAACGACGATATCCGCCACTTGTTCCCACGTCGCAATAACAGCTCCTTTGTTGACAGCCTTGTGTTAATTGTTCAGATTAAGAAATCGAACAGAAATGGCATCCGTTTTCATATCCACGAGTGTGGCCCCCCAATGACACTTTTATGGAAGACTTGGGTAGAAAAGTCAGTTAGGGCATATCTAAATGGCCAGAAACATCCTCCATGGATAAGACATTCTGATCTCGCTGGTATTATTGTTCTCTCTTTGGCTAATACACAGCATGACTTTAAATACCGTACATTGGCAGAAAACAAAGGAATTTTCTCTCATCCTGTTCGGTTCTTCTACACGCCTACAGAAAAGTAAAATTTTTGAAGAAAATACAGGCAGAGAATTCATGCATCGATGTTATAATCTACTTATATTCTGTGTTGTAATTTCCTGGATCCAAACTGAATTGAAGCATCCAGTTTGCCGTATATTTCTGTCTTCTTACCAATAGTTGTCTTTAAAGAAATGTTAGGAGCCATGTAAATAAATTGTTCTTTCAATTTCTGGTCCAAGTCTCTAAAAAGAATTACGTTTGCCCCTATGCCTGCAAACATCAAGCACTAGATACCAAAAATAGATCTTTCTAGGCCGAATCCATTTTCCCTTCCGCTAAGTGCAAGACTTTCAGTCCTTCTTCAAGGAACTTGTTCAGAAAACATTTTCTTCGTCCCGCAAGACGGCCATAAGTTAATTTTACTGGATGGAAGTGATAACTTCTTATGTTCATGCCCATTTTTATTGCATTCCTATAAGTCACATTCGGATTTCGTTTAGGAACGTTTTTCTTCCCAGCAGCATGAATGTTTAATGATTTTTCCAACTTTCTCAATAGAAATTCAAATTTATCATCCTTCTCTTTACCGATATCAACCTATATCTTTCTTTATCTTACTCGACTTGTTGTCTTTGATAACGTTTTCACTGCCTCTTACTTCTTGCTATATGCCAGAGCTGATTTCAAATCCTTTGCGTCTATCAATCTCTTTGCGTGTTGTGTGTCTCCCTCTCTGATAGCTTCGACTAAATACTGGACTGCTACGCTTCCACGGACATCAAGAGGACACTGAGCGTAGACCAGGCTTATTAGTCGTTCTACAACGTCGTAAAATATCTGAAGACTTTCTCCTAGATTCTACCGTCCTCAGTTCAGTTCTGTAAAACTGAGTTAGATGACTTTTCCCAAAACGGATTCTGAAGTGGTTTTGATGGTTGTTAGAGCCGTCAACTTATCAGAAGCAATTCCTTGTAGAGTCTCCGCCTCTGATCCACGGAGAAAGGCTACCAGTTGCCTGTCTTTCACATAGTTTGTCCATCCATTTACAGTACTGACAATTTCAAACTTATTCTTGAAAACAGTTCATGATGTTCGTCCGTCTAATGTCAAAGGCTGAAAGGCTTGACTGCTGGATTGGAATACATGAGTTCCGAACTTGACGGGAAATTGTTTGGTTTCATCTCAAGATCATTCTCTTCTAGGAATAGCTGATCTTCCCTTGAACTTTGTCCTCTACTTCCCTGATCTTCCTTTTAACCCTCTGAGTGTTTCACACGTATTTCTACGTTGACCTTGGACAACCCCAAAATCGTTAAACACGCATTTCAACGTGTGGTCGAAAACACCCTGAAATCGGTTTGCACTGAATTTTACGTTCATTGTGAACTGTTTCTAAAGTGTAACACACGTACTTTTCCGAATTTCTTACCCCCCCTTTCTTGGTTTGACATCTTGATTGATTATCCGGGGAGAGCACAGGTCAACACAATGAAGACTGATAAGGATGTACTTACTGCAAATTGGAGATGGCACAGGATCCGAAACCCCACTCTGCCCTGTGGTGTGGGGAATTTTAAAGCTATTTGCATTGAGGTTATATTTCCGGAAGAATTGCAGTGTCGGATTTTTTTTTGTTTAATGTCAGCCTGGTTTGATGCTATATTATGTTTCAAGTACTATTCTTTTAATACAATTTATGTGATATAAGATTTTTTTTTCAATGCCTCAATGCTTTAAAGATCCATATCGAATGGTTACGTAAAATAGATATTGTGGTTTAAGTAAAATAGATTTTGTTCCAATACCGCATTCAAGCATAAAAAAATTGAAAGCCTAGGGGAAGCTAAGAAAATCTGCTATTTATATATAGTTGAACAGTGTTCTTGAATCAACACATTTCACCCACGTTCAACTAGTTTTATGATATTAATGTAAACTTCTTGCATATTAATAATCTCCATCTACTCATTTTTCATTTATAAAAATAGAGTAAAATTAAATTTTTGTCAAAAAATAGAGCAAGTTTTAAGGTATATGAAAATGATGCATTATTTTTATTGTTTTATCTTTCAGATCAAATCGAAAATTTCAGTTTTACAATTATTTCATTATATATGTATTTGATTTTTATTAAAAAAATTAATTTTCTGGTTTAAGTGTAATTTTTTTAGACTAGAACAGATTTTAACTTCATTATTACAACATTTAGAAAAATATCTTTTAAATTCATAAAAATTACAATGAAAAAATTCATTCCGAAAGATAATTATCATTTTATTAAATAATTATTAGCCGGAAATTTATTTTTAGGTCACTCTGAACTGAAAAAATAACGTACATGGAAATAAAAATTAAAGAAAGTGGAAAAAAATTTTATTTTTTACATTGTAAAATATTTTCTTTTTGTTAAAGAAAGGGGAAAATATAGTTTAGATGAAAACGTTATAGACTAAATTTAATGTTTGGTTGTGTGATCTTATCAGACTTTTAATAATCTTATTATGAGACTGATAATATCTGCAGCTTAACTCTCTTACGTTTATTTGAATAATCAATGAAGATGTTTATTTCTTGCTTAAAATAAAAGAAGACAAAAATATTTCTCAGAAAATATTATACGAATACTGTATTTGCGCATTAGTTCCTTGAAGCACAATTTTTTTCCTGATGTGTTATTAAGCATTCTTCTATAACTGATTAAAACTATATAGCTAAATTGAATTGCTTTCGGTAAATCGGTAAATGCATGCCAACTGCAAGTTAAATTTTCATTCTAATCTGAGAAAAGAAATCCACTAATATATGTTAGAAACCATTGATACATCCAGATCCACTAATAACAACTTTGAAGACTGATCTTTCAGTAATAATAGCAGTCTCTGGCTTTGGATTATTTCAAAATATTACCGTCACCTGCCAGATCATGTGTTTTATTACATTATCTTATGCGTGCATGCTGTAATTTGTAAGGTGTAATTTTTTTTTATAAAATTATGATTTATCTGCTCCATTTTCTTCATTCTGAACTTTAATAAATAATATTTCAACTGTAAATAAAATATTTATTTTCTATATGTTTTGACATTTTTTATTTTATTTAACTTATTTGAAGAGTAAAGGGTCAGTTTTAAGCTTGTTAAATTTGCTTTATATTTTCGAAAAGAACGGTACGATACGAAACGGCCCCCAAACTTTTTTGTATTCCTCACCGAGAACGGCCAAAACATCTATGAAGTGTCACTATTTTGTCGTCAATTAACAATTTTTACCAATGATACCATTTTAATAACTTTTACTGATCTTAAAGAGCACGGGAATTTTGTCAGAAGTATTTCTTCATTGAATCAATCATCCTATACCCACTGGCGGATTTTGTCAGTATGGGGGCACAGGCGCAAAATTGCTGTGAGGCCCCTCCCCCTACCCAATGTCGAAAATTCATCTTCGGCTTAGTATTACGATATAGATCGAATAGGTTTTGAGGCCCCCTAGATGCACGAGGCGAGCGCCTCTAACACCTGTGCGAAAACTCGCCACTGTATATACCAGTCCTCTGCTACGCTCTTTCTCAAACTGATTCTCTATCTGTTTATGTCACATGTTTTTCAAGTACAGATAGACATAACCATCTGTTAAAAGCACTGTATCGGGGAACATCGTTGTATACTGCTGATACTAATCCTATTGAGAGTCTGATATTATCTGCAGCTCAACTGTGTAGAGATTATTTCAATTATCATTGAAAATTTGTATTTCTTCCAAGAACCCAAAACTATTTCTAAGAAAATATTATTTCTTACTTCAGAGACTGCATTTATGCATTGGTTCCTTGAACCATTACAGTTTTGCTGATTTGCTATTAAGCATTATTCAATATGTGATCAAATCTAAATGCTTAAATTCCAGTGCTTTTGGTAAATCTTATACCAATTCTGAGGTGAATTTTAATAAATGCTATGAGACAAGAATCCACTATTATGTGTTACAAACCTTTGATATATCCGATATTAACAAGATTAAGGACAGTTCTTCCAAAAATAATAGCAGTCTCAGGCATTGAATTATTTCCAAATTCCACCATCACATACTATATAATGTGTTTTATAGCAATATCTTGGATGTGTGTGCGTGTGCTGTAATTTGTAAAGTATAATTTTTTTATATAATTCAGATTTATCTACACGTTTTTATTTTCATTCTGAACTTGAATGGATAATTATAAAACTGTAAACAAGATATTTATTTTCCAAGTAGTATGGTATACATGAATGAGATATATAATTTAATTTTTTAAATTTTGTATAAAGAATAAAGTGTCATTTTTATGCTTGTAAAATTCCCTTTATATTTAGTACGAAAAGGCCCAAAACTGTTTTTGAATAGCACAAAAGGGAACCTGACTAATTTCGAATATGTGGTAGATTTTCCTCCCTATTCTTTCGATTTTACCAAGTTTGTAAAAAACTATCTGTAGAAAATAATTCAACAATTTTGTACTTCGTACCAAGGCCCATTTTCGTAAAATTGATTGAAAAAATGTTGATTGCTTTTACCTTCTCGTATACGTAGTATACAAAGAGAAAGTATTGTAATCATTGATTGTAAATTCAAATTTTGATATATCTCCTCGTTTTACACTTCGTGTTTCTGAATACGGTAACTCCTAAACGCAACCCTAATTGTAGATAAGGGTCCAATTTTCGTTTAAATAGGCTCAAAAAACTCTAATGCCCTGTCTAAACTCTAATATACCTTTCTTTTCGATAAAAAAGTTATAAATAAAGAATTAAATTTAATTTTGAAAATTTGGCCACGGGATGCTCTATGACCGGTACTATAGTATAAAAGTTTCAAATTTTGTTAATCTAGGTGAATTAATTTTCTGTTTATTATAATAAAAGATAATATCTTGCGTGCTAAATAACGGTATATGTATACGTTATTTCTTCTAACATTTAGTCTAAACGTAAACTTTATTTTGAGAATTATTAACTCGTGCTCTTAACAAGCATATAGTACAAGTTTCAGTAAAAAAGGTTTGTAGTATTAGTTAATTTAAAACATTATTCAGGGGATAAGAAGGTTATTTCTAATCCTTCATATGTATTAATTATTACAGTCGGTTTTATAGAATACATATTATTTTGCGACTATCCATATAATAAGTATTTATGTGCATACAAAACGGATTAATCCAGTTAAACACTGTTTATATTTGTGATCGTTTCTCAATTTTCTACCTTTTACGGAGTACTAAATCAAGAAGCAATATGAAAACTTTTATTGCGACATCAAAAATTAGTAAAAAATAATTATATATATATATATATATAATTATTTTTTACTAATTTTTATATATATAATTATTTTTTACTAATTTTTGATGTCTTTTTTAATTATATTTAATTAATTTTTAATATATGTATATTAAAATTTGAATATATGAATATTTGATTAATTTTTGAATATATGTATATATATATAATGGCATTGTTTTTAATCCTTAAAATTTAGTAAATTAATTTTAAATTCATAGAATAATATGCTGACGAGTAAATAAAGTGAAGTCACGGATATAAAAAAACTACTAATATAAAATACAGCCAATAGCTAAAATACAAATATTAATAAACGGCAAAAAATTTAAATCACAAAGATCTTAAAAATCATCAACTTTTATGCAGCTTCAATAATGTTCACTTTATTAGATATTCAAAACATGAAAAATAGGTATACGCGCCTAACCGGTGTGTATTTTTGTCATTTGGTGTTGTTGACACGAGCAATGTGCAGAAAATAGATCCCAACTGCCCATCTCGAAGACCTGAAGTGTTAATTTATCACACAACAGGTGGGCTCTCCGAAGGCAGTAAGGGCTAGTTTGAATAGGTTCCTAGCTGAATAGAACGGATTCTTGTGGTTAGTCCCTTCGAGGGGTTGCTGATTGCCCATGGATCAGAGGGGGGAAGAGACTGAATCCGCTGCGCTTTTGGAACATGTTCTGTTCGGAGGAGGGCGCACTTTTAAAACAGATAAGGGGTCTTCGAACAATCGCTTTTCGAATCGCTTTACAAGGGAGACCGAACCACTCAGAGGGTTAATTTTGTCCTTTACTTCTTCAATCTCTCCCTTCACAGCTTGGGCATGTTTTCTGCTTTCCTTATGCAACTGATTACATGATCCCTGATTCCCTCAACTTGACTCTCGAAGTGTGCTTGGATCTGTTTCTTCATTTCTTCTTGGCCTTTCTTCTTGTTGTCCTTGCTCTCTTCTCTCTTGCCCAGATTCCATTTTCTTCTCCAATCCGTCCTTCCTCTCTTCTTGACTTCATCTTTTCTTGACTTCTTGCTAGAAAAGCAAACAGATAGGTGTTGTCAGCCACCAAACACGACAAATCCCACTTCTGACAACTTTGCTGCAAAAATCTTCCTGCCGGTTTATGGTGAAACAGTCCATTAAGGAAGATAATAAAGAATGCGGCTTTATTCACAAATACTCAGGAAAACATGAATCAAGGGTAACACAGACAATAGCACTTGTGCGGAATAACAATGCAGACAGCAAATCACTAGTAACAATAATAGCAGCAATTTCAAAATGCTCTCTACGTTCGATATTTTTTATTCAGTTTATGGTACCGGGGTTACTTTGCTCCGACTTTCATGACTTCCGACAGAAGTTTGAGATTATTTACATATATTTCTCTAAATAAAGGCTTTTGTAATTTTTTATCATTGAGGGACTATTAGAGAAAAGTTCTGCAGCAAAATTTGGATCAGACGGTGATTTAATAATTAAGCATGATTTTTTTGAAATTTTGGTGCAAAGTTAACTCATAGGTGAGGATACTTTGCACTTGGTATTTTAGCCGTATATTTCACTAACAAACTCACTGTGATGCAATGCTAATCAGTTTATTGACAACCTGGGTGGAAATATACAAAATAATCTTAAAATCTAGCGAAATCTTTTTTCGAATGAAATTTCCGATTCACTTTTTCAGTTTAATTTTGTAACAAAACATCTATAATAATTATATTTACGATAAAAATTGCTTGAAAGTCAATGTTAAGTTTTTCATTGTCACGTTGTACATCAAAGTAAGGGCCCGATAGATTGGAAATATTTTCATTTGATTTTAAGACGAACTCCGTTTCAATTCTAGATTTTTCCCTCGATATTATATATTGTTTTTGATGATCTCCGAAGATTAGCAGAGCTATATCAGGTCCATGCACCTGTGCACTCTAAAAAAATCCAAAGTCAATAGAGGATTAGAAACAAGATCCTGTTTTGAAAGCCTCAGGCATGCAAGAATATGATCAGGTGTGGCCTGTTTTACAGTACATTTTGAGCAGATCTCAAAACACTTAGAATTATCAGAGAAAGTCAAACTTCTGATATGCCCACTAAGGATGCTAGTAAGAGTTGTTTGGTCGCGTCTGTTGCAGTCAATTGACAGACAGCCACCTGGTCGAGGACCTTGATAACAGTGATGCACCGGTGGAATATCGATATTTTGTTTTTTTCTGTAATGAAGCTGGTGTCTGATTCCAATATTAAACCAAAATCTTGTATAACACTCGATGCAAAGGCAGCCGTGGCTCTGTTGGACACACCATATTTGTGACTGGCAAGCACTTTTTTCATCCAGTTTTAAACGCATTTGCAGAGTCAAAGCGGATTGCTTAAAAGAGTTGCTTGCAAATGTAGTTAAAGCCCATCTTTGGTACCCTGCTGGTCTTCCTCCGTCTCCATCTCCATCACATCGTTTAATTAAGTATATCCTTCATTCTCAACTGAATAGAAGTTTCATATAGAAGCAGCAGATGCCTGTTTTTCTGAAACAATATTATTCTGTTCCTTTCGCATTTGACGTTTCTTGAGCCTTTTAATTTCTGGAACTTCAGCACTTCCAATGAACATTTTTCTTTAAGTTCTTTGGTCAATGAGGAACATTTGCTAGTTTGGAGGAACTTTGCTTTCTTTTGGACATCTCGTAAGCGCAACACCTTATAATGTCCTCGTTCATTGGCAGCGCGTGTTTGAAATCCTTGGGTGCTCCAAAAATAGAGCATTTCATGGTTTGCCGACGTGAAATCTTTGATTGCGACGAATCTGCCATTTCGGCTGAAGTTACACGTGTAAAGAATCCGTGCTAATTGAAAGAATATTACTACTATTTTATGAATTATATGTTTTTAAACAAGTTGCAACTAATGGAAACTGATTCTCTTGTCGAAAGTAGTAAGAATGGCGCCAAAAAAAAAACAATCAGACTGCTCTTTGGCGCCTAGGAGAAGACAGAAGATATTAAACTTTTGTAATTTATATGTTTGCAAGGTTGGATAAAGTTCCTGTTCCCATCATAATGAGGTAAGTGAAACGTGTATTTATTTAAAAATTCGGCTTCAGTTTCCAATATTCGGCGTCGTTGTGGCGACAGAAGATATTAGCCTATAATTTTAAAATTTTGTAAAGGTGTTGTTGTTGAAAAATAGAAACTTTTGAGCACTACCACAAACTGATCAAAGGAATCTGCGATTTTTTATTAATTATTTTATTTTAATCACTTTTAGTCCAATTTTCACAATTTCTCCCTATTGAGGCGACAGAAGACATAAAATCAGAGTTAAAAGATTTTGAACATTTTTAATGATGGGAGTTCGCAACTTTTACGCATTACTGTTAAAAGATCTAAGATACTTCGACATTTTCGGCCCGCCCTATTGTGCAACTATTATCTTCGTTTATAGGAAATTTCTCCACAATAGCCATACCTCTACATAAAGTAACTGAAGCTAATTCAAGCCTTAATTGGACAAAAGAATGTGAGGAATCATTCACTAGTGTAAAGCAGGCTTTGACAACTTCTAAAGCTTTGGCCTACCCTCGGAATCACGAAGTCTTAATCTTGGATGCGGCTGCTAGTATTGAAAGAATAGGAGCCGTGCTTTCTCAGAAGATTGGAAACGAGAGTGTGTCATCGCTTACTTCAGTAAGAGCTTGGATTAGCCAGGAAGAAATTATTGTGTCATGCGTAAAGAATTACTAGCCATTGTAAAATCTATAGAGCATTTCCATCACTACCTCTATGGATGGAAATTTCTTCTCTGGACTGATCATGCCTCTTTGAGATAGCTTTTAAATTTTAGAGAACCTGAAGGTCATATAGCTCGCTGGATCCAAAGCCTTCTAGAATATGATTTCAAAATGCAGCATCGCAAAGGAACCTCTCACGGAAATGTATATGCCTTTTCTCGAAGACCCTGTAAAGAAAGCTACAAGCATTGCTCGAATGCCGAGAAAAAGTTTGGAATGGAAAGAGATATTTCCGTGAACGTTGTAACAACGGCAACTACGGTTTCTTGTCTTCAAGTCAGGTCCAAAAAGCACAACTAGAAGATCCTGCTATTAAACTAAAGTGACGGGAAAAAATCCAAACATCAAGAAAAAATTATTATAGAGTAATGAAACTTCAGCAATGCAGCCCAGCTAAAAGAAATCTACAGAATTTTTTTTAAAGTTTCTTTAAAGATTTCTGCAGATTTTCTGGAGACAGAAAATTTCTCCATTCTTTCCTCAATTTAATCTGCAAAAAAATTTCTTATTATATTTTTCTCTAAATATCCTGCAGATTTTGTAAGACAGCGAAAATCTGCATTTTTTCTTCAATTTGATCTGCATAAAATTTGAATTTTTTTCTTTGTTTTCTTTAAATATCCTTTAAAATTTTTAAGACTTGAAAAAATCTGCATTTTGTCTTTAAATTCAATTTGCAGTTATTTAGCAGATTTTCACAAAGTCATTAAATTTGACCAATATCTGTTTTTTTTTGAAGATTTAACTGCAATTTCATAATATCAGCATTTTTCTAAATACATATTTTGCACCATATTCTCTAATATTGCAGCTTTATTTCCCAAAGCATATAAAACAAAATTAGAATGTAATTATCATTATTGTTTAATTCTACATCAAACAGCAGTTTCAAAAATTTTCCCAATCGAAAATTGTCTTAGGCACTAAATTTTTTAAATATGCCACTGAAAAAATGAATTCTAAATTTATCTTTAAAATAAATATTTGAGGTTTTACCATTTTAAACTTTTCTCCCATAATTTAATTAATTTTCAATTAGTTTCCCAACTGTCTTCCTGACTAGCTTTTTTCCTCCAAACAGAAGGGAAAGGTGGAGCTTGCGCCCTCTGGATGGAGAGAAGGCTTACCAGAAAGATAATAGGTGGAAACGAATTTATTGAAACTGAACATCTAAATTATTGAACAAAAATATTACTAATCTCATCTATTACTCATCTCTACGACTGTGAAACACGTATTCTGACCTTGGTTGATTTTTAAACCACTAGATGGCTCCACGAGAGCTATAGTGACGCTAAAACTCAAATATATTATTTTACCCCCTCTCGTGTATCCTGGCGCGGCCTTGTGTTTAGCGTTCCTGCCTGCCAACTCTAAGAACATGTGTTCGAATCCGGGACAGGATGAGTTTGAAGTTTTGTCACAATCTGTATCGGCATCGTACAAGTAATTTGAATCACAAATTATATTAAATTAATAATTGAACCTTGACTGCAGAAAAATCTGCCGAAAATCTGAGGGTATTTGGAACACAGTTTTCTTCAGAAATTCTACATTTGTTTTCTGCAGAAATTCTGAAGAAAAGATGTTCCAAATACTTTCAGATTTTCTCCATTTTTTAGCTTGGTAGATAACATATTGAATTGATTAAAGTTTCAAGGTCATAGGTTAAAGTAAGCGCGAGAAGAGCCATTTCCAATGTGAATTGCTGGTACAATAATAACCGGTGTGGCCGCCAGAATTTTGAATGCAAGCATGGAAACGTGCATGCATTGTGTCGTACAGGTGTCAGATGTCAGTTTGTGGGATGGAGTTCCATGCGAGTTGCACTTGGTCAGTAAGTACAGGGACGAATAATGCTGTTTGTGAATGACGCTGTTGTTGTGATCCAATGATGTCCCATACGTGCGCGATTGGAGAAAGATCTGGTGATCTAGCAGGCCAAGGCAACATGTCGACACTCTGTAGAGCATGTTGATTAGGGTGTCCCAAAAAAATGAAAGTCGTTTGTTTTTTTCGCATACTCTCTTATTTTTTTCCTTTTATGTCAAAACAATTATAAATAAAGTTTCATATAATTTGAACCACAGCAACCCGTGCCGACTTGCATCTAAACGTGTCAATCAGTACTTGTGCACTTAAGACAGCGAACGTATCAGCCTGGCACGTGTCTGTTGCGAAGCTGCAAATGGTAAAGTGTTGTGGTAGGTGGTAGTAAGTGTTTGTATAATTTTCAATCAGTAAACAGAACTTGACAGTGGAATTGCGTAGTTCTAAAAAATTAATATTTTTAATAGGGGACATAAAACATCAAATAACGGGTTCAAAACTTCCCTCTAATGGACAAGTTCTCGCAGTTTTGTTCAACAATATTCTAGAAGTGCATTTAACTGTTAATGAATGTGCAAATCTCGCTATCCGCGAATGTATTATCTTTTGGTAAAAGGCACGCATGCCTACCAAATCGTTGCCAAACTGAATGAGGAAACTTGTTAACGTGCATCAAGTTTGGAGAGACTTACAAAAAATGCAAAGAAATTACAAGACATATTAAAGAGGCGACAACAAGAATTTATAAGTGACTTATACAATTTGTTCGACATTGCACACACTTATGCACTTCAGCTAATGAAAATAGAGAAAGGTAGGGTGTCCTTGCAGCGACAAAGAGAGCCTCTCCGACCCGGTCACTTGGGTGGAGTGGATAAAAAAAACTGACCGACAAAGAGGAAAGGGCGCGACTTAGAGCTGGCAGAGAAGAAAATCGGCGAATCAAATATGTTTCCGCTTCACGATCCTCGGCGTCATACGAACTATTGCAAGAAGATTCCTCTTCAAATTCTAGTGAAAATATGGATTCAGAAGATTTCCCAACACTGATCGAAAGCTCAGTACCTGGGACAAGTAAATCAGTAATGAGGAAAGATTTTATTACCCCAAAGTTAGTTGTTGCATTAGACAGGTGTCAGTTAAGTATGCGAGATTCTATGTTTATTCTTGAAGCTACTATTGATGCAGTTGGTTATAACTTTGGCGAATTTCCGATAAGTAAGTCTTCAATTCAAAGAATCCGAACAGAAAAATGGAAGGAACGCGCGGAAAATATAAAAATTGATTTCCAAAACAAGGTACCTGATGTAGTGACCTGACATTCGGATGGCAAACTGTTGCCTGCTTTGAGTGCTCGAAAATCGAAAGAAGAACGTTTGCCTATAGTTACTTCATATGGGTTTAAAGAACAACTCATTGTTGTGCCGAGACTGGATAATTCTACAGGCAAAGAACAGGCACAGGCTTTTTGGAATGCGATCTTAGATTTTAATCTCGAAGGCAAAGTCCAAATTCTCAGATAGACCTCACTGAAATACAGTGGTATAGAGAAACTATGGAATTGTTCCGAACCGTACCCGAACTTGGAAATTTGTTTGACTTTTACCACGCTGGACTTAAAAATGTTATGGTCAGAGATGACTATCGAGAGTTGATCGAACTTTCTAACAAGAGAGTACTGTTAGCCGTCTGCTTGTTTATAGTCACAATCTACGTTAAACCATGGCTTCAATTCATTTTGGCAGTTAAAGCACCCTACAAAGATTTGAGCTTTTTGAAATCTTTGAAAGCTTACGAAAATGTGAATGAAAGTATGTAGAAAGCTGCTTTATATACTGAAATTTAGCCAAAATTTATGGTATTTGACTGACGAAATAGCAGTCTTAGCACTTTTTGATGATGATGTGGACGAAGAAACAAAATTAAAAATGGTATCAAATTT
Organism: Araneus ventricosus; assembly: GCA_013235015.1. Classification (NCBI taxonomy): domain Eukaryota; kingdom Metazoa; phylum Arthropoda; class Arachnida; order Araneae; family Araneidae; genus Araneus; species Araneus ventricosus. Next base: position 922,704 of record BGPR01000215.1, on the reverse strand, counting down.
ACATAGAGAAAATTTATCGACCCATGGAAAAAGATATATTCCATCGAAGGAAGAACTTTGTGGTTCATTGTATGGTGAGTTTGGTACATTGATTTTGTAGCTGTTTATTTAGTTATTTATTTATATCACGCAATTGTTACCTGATATTTTATTTTTTTACAGAGAAAAGTATCATTGATTTCATGTCAGTCATTGTTTTCTAGGTTCAAAATTGATGATAGTTTTCTCAACGAGAGCCCCTTTTCATGGGCGGAGCTTCGTTTCTAGACGCTAGAAAGACGGTCTCAATGCTTAGAGCAGTGAGCGATACAGCTGAAAGAGCGGGAAAATGATGCAGGACTTTTATGGCTTAATAACGGTTGAGGAGGAACAAAAACAATTTTTGTTACGTTGCATACAAGAACACATGAAGATCTATCCTGACAGTAAAAAGCAAACATTGAAACGAAAATATGTACAGTAATGTTTCTTTTACTGTAATATGGTATTCAATATCTGCTTTGAATAAATTAGTGTCTTATGTACCAAGAAACATACATTTCACAATCTTTACATAGTATTTATTCTCCGTACAAGATTTCACGTTCAAGTTTGACCTAAAGTCGGCACGGGTTACCGTTATCTTATTGCAATAATACTTTTTATTTATGTTACTGAGGTGAAATAGAAAAAAATAGAGGGTATGCGCATTCATTTTACGAAAAAAAATTTTCCCCTTGTATCTTGGGACACCCTAATGTTGGTTTTACAACAGAGGTATGTGGGCGAGCGTTATCCTGTTGAAAAAGACCCCCCTTTGAATGCTGTTCATGAATGGCAGCACAACAGGTTGAATCACCAGACTGAAGTACAAATTTGCAGTCAGGTTGCGTGGGATAAGCACAAAAATGTTCCAGCTGTCATAGGAAATTGCTCTCCAGACCATAACTCCTGGTGTTGGTCCAGTGTGTCTAGGCTGCAAACAGGTTGGTTGCAGGCGCTCACCTGGCCTCCTTCTAATCAACACACGGCCACCACTGGCACCAAGCCAGAACCTGCTTTCATCAGAAAACACAACAGATCTCCACTTCGTCCTCCAATGAGCTATAACTAGACACCACTCACATCGCAAACGGCAGTGGTTTGGAGTCAGTGGAATGCACGCTACAGGGCGTCTGGCTCGGAGCTGTCCATGAAGTAACCGATATGTAACCATTTGTTGTGTCACTGTGGTGACAACTGCAGCTCAAATTTCTGCCGCAGGCTCAGTACAATGCGCCACATCCATACTCTGAACACGGCGGTCTTCCCTCTCAGTAGTGTCACGTGGCCGCCAGGAAGCCAGTCTTCTTGGGTCAGTACCTTCCCTTGCCCACTGCTTCCAACAATTTTGCACAGTGAATACATTCCTTCCAAGTCTTTCTGTAATATCTCGGAAAGAAAATCCACTTGTCGTAGCCCTACTACACGACCTCGTTCAAATTAAGTGAGCTGTTGATAATGGCTTCTTCGTCTTCTTAAAAACAGTCTTGACTAACATCAACTCACTACGACAAATCTCAAAGATAAATAACGCCCACGAACTTTACAGTGCGTATTTAAAGCAAACCTGATTTGCATGTTCATAATGGTGCTAATAGTGCCACACTTATGCGCCTTTCGCGAAAGTTGAATAGACGTCATCTTTCAGATGTATAAACACGTCTATCAAATTTCGTTTATCTAGCACAACTCTTTCTTAGTGTTTCCCGTCAGTGTAATTCTGGAGAAGAAACTTGATTCCGCGTATCGACCATATTGGCAAGAAATCGCTTCGGAGAGTCTTCAATAAAACGATAATGGGCTCTGGGACTCCTTACATCGTAAGGATAGAGTTCTATATCGTAAATGGGAGAGTGATGATGGAAGCTCGTATAAATGGCAAGTACATCTTCCGAAGTGCGGAATTTAAGAAGTTCTACGTGAGACTCATGACAGCGCAGGTGGAAGGCATTTTGGAGTCATGAAAACAATAAATAAACCCCTAAAGCGATTTTATTGGGATCGACATCGCGCCGACGCATAGTGATAGATTTTTTAAACCTATCTGGACAAAAATAAAAAAAAAACACCATTGTTATTTCTTGGTAACAATTGCTTTATTGGCAGCAGAAATCCCGAAAATCAATAAACCATCTCTAATTTAAACAATTAATTCCTGGAATTTTGCCTGTAATGGGTAAGAGTTTGCATATTGCGACAGTACATTTTATGATCCTCTAGAAAGGAGTTAAGTGATTTGTGTTATTTGCTGTTTGACATATTTTAAAATAATATTTGTGTTTATATAGTCATTGTGTTATCCAATATTAATATTATATCTATGCTTTATACATTAAATGTGATTGTTAACTATATTTTTAATATATGAAAAATATATGGATTTTATACCATTTCCCTAAATGTTATTTAGAAAGCAAAAAAATATTTCTTCGTAAGTCTTCGCCTTCAAAGATTTATTTTTATTTACTTGATGTATTGAAAAAGAAAAGATTACTAAAGAGTATACCCGGATCTGTCCGGGAACCCGGAATTTTTTAGGAGCTTTGTTTCCACATATATACTATCTGATCAAAAGTATCAGGACACTTTCGGATTTTCAATTTTTTTAGAATTTCTCCCGAAAGGAGAAACTGACTGCCCTTCAACTTCGACCATGTAGAGAATAGACTCTAACTCACATTTTACCGTGAAGATTCGGTCTGAGAGCAATTAGGGGACCATGTATAAATTGATGAACACGAAAATTGTTTTGGCCCACTCCGCTTCAAAGGAAGCTTATAACGAGATGAAACTTTCAGCAATGGTTATGTTTGATGTGCATAATACATATATTTTTGTTAACATAGCGAAAATATTCGGGAAGATATGAAGGTTTTCTTAAAAAAATACCAAATATTTCCGCCTGTTTTTTGCTTATAACATGCACAGTTTTCTGTTATATTATACAAAACTTACAGAAAAAATGACAATATGTTAGAGAATCATTAATCATTTTATAAAAATGTGGAAAACAATGTGTGCATATTACAGGAATGATGAGCATTTTTAGTAAATAATGTCTTACTGCGCATGCGCTAAACATAGTGCAATTTTTCTTTCACAACATTAAAGCCAGATATATAGGGCAACTTACATAAAAGAATTCAGTTAAATATCATTAGCATTCAGAAAGATATCGGCATTACAACGAGCAGAATTTTAGCAGAACTAATATTATTGATTTACCAGAGTACATGCACCTTCAGTACTTCTACTCCGACTGAGTGTACAGGATTAAAGATTGAGAGGAACAAAATTGGAATTTTCAGATCATGAGAATGACATGAGAAAAAAGAAAATGCAATTGATGCGGTTGAGATTGGTCATGGAAAAAGACCAACGGAAAGTGGGAAGTGATGAGTCAATTGAGAACAAGATAAAACAAAAAAAGTTGTGTGGCACTACTAAAAAAAGTTAGGGAGGCTTGAATGGTAAAGACCACTTCGAAGTTACATACGGATAATTGTATTTTCCGTTATAAAAAATGGCAATATGTTAGAAAAGCATTGTGTAAAAATTATAAAAATAATTAGTATTACAGGAATTATGAGCATTTTTTATAAAATAATTTTTTATGAGCATTTTTTTGCGTGCTCGAAACAGAGTATTTTTTCTGTCACAACTTTAAGGCCAGACATATAGGGCAACATATATAAAAAAAATTGAGTTCAATATCTTTAATATTCAGAAAGGTATCGGCATTACAACGAGAAGAATTTTAGATCCTATCGAAGAGAAGCTAAAAGATGAGGTCTTGTACACACATTCATCTTTTAAACTTACATCTTTGAATAGTTATATTGAATTGTATAGTGGTTAGAAATTTGCTAAATACCCATGAACACTAGGGTGGGCCGAAAAACACTTTTTTTCGAAATCGCTATTCTAATAGTGCGGAAAGGGTTCTCTCTGGGTTCAATAAACACGGTGTAAAATATTTTTTGATTGGATAATATCTTCTGCCCCCGCATCGCACTTGGATTTTGGAAATTTGGGTAAAAATTGCAATTTTTACTCCGTGTAGGAAATATAATTATTTTTCAATATTGCTATTCTAATAGTGCTGAAGAGGTGCCCACTGGGTTCAATAAGAAAGATATAAAAGATTTTTTCGATAGAATAATATCTTCTGTTCCCGCATCGCAATTGAAATTTCGCAATTTTTGAAAAAAAATGCACTTTTTTATGTGTTATAGAAACAAATCAAACATGAAAAATAGATGGGTACAAACACTGTTTATTGTTGTATTGTATTGTACAATTGATTATATTACCTAAAAATTATTAATATAATATTTGTTAAGGATATTGTAACCATAGAATGTTATGACATGCCAATACCAAAAGTTTACTTGCACTTAATCAGCAGGAAGAGGCTTGAAATCAGCCTTATTGTCGAATTCAGGTATCGGAAAAAGAATGTGGATCTAATGAACCCATCTCTATTTATTTTGAAACCACCTCTAGACCTTAATGGATGCTTCTATCACTAACTTGGCACACCGTTCCACTGCCTGTGTGTCATATGGGAAGTGAATGAAGTCCCATTCTGTATTTTTCTTATCACGCACAATGGATCTAAATAAGGTAGTGGATATATTACGGAGGATTGGTGGAGAAGTAATGGTAATTGAAGATCAGTCAATCATTTCTGTATAGTCAGCTACTTCAAAATTAAGTTGTGGTGGAGAAAGACACGTACTGACTTTACATTGGAAGATGACTCTCTAGACTTAATTATACGTCGTGCAGCAAGTTCTCTGATGTACACTCTTTCATACTTCAATATACATAGCAAGATATTCTCAGGATGAGCAAAGAACGAATATCTACAAATTACTCCATCAACGACTTCCTTGAGGTCTTGAGATAAATACCTGGATCTAGAATACCTGGATTCCACACATGCTTAGCTCAATATTTAAGCAAGTGTTTAGACTTTATATTAAACAAGTTTGGAGTGTAAACTTTCATAAAAAACTCAGCGATTTGTTTCAACTTCAAAGAAGAAGCTGGAGAACTAACATATAATCTTAGAACTCTGTTGGCTGTTGTCAGCCAGCTTGAATGTGACAATGTACCAGGACTGCGTCTAGCCAGCTCATCAGAACAATTTCCCAATCGCAACGCTTGAGATATTTCTAATAAGTACATTTGATCCTTGCTTAAGTCACGTCTATCGGTTGTTGGTAATTCGCCGTCAATAATTTCGAAAGTTGTAACTGGCAAAGTTTCACATGTAAGGAGCGCCTTCCCAAAATTACCAGAATATTATTTTGGACCATTAGTTGGCATTGGCACATCCAAAGTTTCAAACAGATGCCTCAGAGTAAGTGTTCATCGAAATGCAGGAGACATATTACCCACTGCAGAGGTTTACCAAGTTTAAATTCCAAACACCGAATTACACCGGATTTCCATCCAGTATTAACAGATGTGCTGTTATAGCCAATTGCCAAAAGCTGAGAAAGATCTCTTGTGATCCCTTTAAAATATCCGATAACAGTCGCGAAAATCTGTTTTGCGGTGCCAAATGATGGACTCAAATGAGTAATGTAACGTAATCCCGGTTCTTCAATAAGAGATAAATGTTTATCTTTTGTTTTTCTCGTGTATCTTTTAGTATCTACTCTCTCCTCTATCAATGTAGAATCTTTACGATCATCGAAATACAGTCCCTTCAACGGTAATGCCTGAGCTTCACTTAAATCTTGGAATTTTAAATCCTTTCTAACTTTAGCCTTTTCCCTTAGCAGCTTGTTTTCGTCAACCACCAAATCTGAGCTGTTGCTAGTTATAAGACCGACATCGTGAAGAACACTTGAAGCAATTTCAGCCACAGCCCGGTCCGAGACGGCACACCTGTCGCCAACCACAGCAGTTGGAGGGAGGCAAAGTCGCATTTGTGATGATTTAGCCACAAACGGAATTAATTGTTTGTACTTAGGATCAGTAAGAGAGATTAAACGGTTCGATGCTGATGGTTTGTAAGTGTTCAGATTTAAAATTACTTCAGATATATCTGAAGAACAATCCGTTTCTTCATCTTCATAATCTACACCAGTGGCGAATCCAGGATTCGGGTCTGGGGGGGCTGAGGTCATAAAAATTTTGTATCGTAGTGACGAATGTCAAACCTCATGGCTTATATAAACCGAAACACTTTAACTTTACATGCTTTTCTCTCCTGACAATAAGAATAATAAAGAACACTACAATACTTTCGATAATTTAATAAAGAATACAATGAAATAGCTGGCCAAAAAATGTTTGGACTAGAAAAGTAGGAAAATTTTCGAGCCTGTCAAGTCAGAAAGCACTGTTGTCACGATTTTATTATTATTCTTTTAAAATGAAAATAAAGATTAAACAGTTGTAGTGATTTTAAATTAAATCAAGAATTTTGGTTTAGCTCTGGGGAGGGGGCTGCAGCCCAATAGCCCCTCCCCTGGATTCACCACTGATCTACATACTCTGCGTTAGGCGTTGCTTGTGTGTGATTTAAATATAAATTGTGAGCCTTTCTATCAGCATTATCAGCAATATTCCGAAGTCGCTTCCTGTATGAAAAGACTAGAAAAAGTGTACTTTTTTACAAAAATTGCAACATTTCAATTGCGATGTGGGAACAGAAGATATTATTCTATCGAAAAAATATTTTATACCTTTTTTATTGAACCCAGTGGGCACCTCTTCAGCACTATTAGAATAGCAATATTGAAAAATAATTATATTTCCCACACCGAGTAAAAATTGCAATTTTTACCCAAGTTTCCAAACTCCAAGTGCGATGCGGGGGCAGAAGATATTATCCAACCAAAAAAATATTTTACACCGCGTTTATTGAACCCAGAGAGAACCCTTTCTGCACTATTAGAATAGCGATTTCGAAAAAAGGTGTTTTCCGGCCCACCCTAATGAACACTTGTAATATTTCTAAAGAATAAAGAATTATTTGTAGAATTATTGAAATATTTTGAAAAAGAGATGAATTGGATAACAAAAAATTTGGCCATAAGAGAAATTAATTGAAAAATATCATTTGGCCGTAAAATTGTAACAATATGTAACTTGATAATAATTATGTAAATAATATAAATAAAATAATTAAATTTTTGTTATTTATAGTGCCTAATTAACTGGAATTTAAGTTATACGCGTAATTGCAAATGTTGATGGATATTTAGCAAAATTCTAACCACTATACAATTCAATATAACTATTAAAGTTATAAGTCTAAAAATATGAATTTGTGTACAATCCCCTCATCTTTTAGCTTCTCTTCGACAGGAGCTAAAATTCTTTTCGTTGTCATGCCGATATCTTTCTGAATATTAAAGATATTGAACTTAATTTTTTATTTATGTTACCCTATATATCTGGCTTTAAAGTTGTGAAGGAAAAATCACGCCATGACTCGGGCATGCGTAGTAAAAAATATTTTAAAGAAATACTCATAATTCCTGTAGTATTGAAATCTTTTTTTCAAACTTTTACTCGATGCTTTTTTTACATATTGTTATTTTTTTCTGTAAGTTTTGTATAATATAACTGAAAGCTATGCATGTTATAACATGCATAGCTTTCAGCAAAAAACAAGCGGGGAAATTTGGGATTTTTTAAGAAAACCTTTATATCTTCCGAATATTTGTGCTGAGTTTACGAAAATTCGTGTAAATATTATGCACATTAAACATAACCGTTGCTGAAAGTTTCATCTTGTTTAAGCTTTCTTTGAAGCGGTGTGGGTTAAAATATTTTTCGTCTTCATCAATTTGTAGGCGGTCCCCTAATTGCTCAAAGGACCGAATCTTCACTGTAAAATGTGAGTCTATTATTTACATGGTCGAAGCTCAAGGGCAGTCAGTTTAACCTTTCGGGAGAAATTCTAAAAAAATGTGAAAATCCAAAAGTGTCCTCAAACTTTGATCAGATATTGTACATGTGGAAACAAAGTTCCTAAAAAATTCCGGGATCCCGGACAAATCTGGGTATAATCTTGAGTCCGAAAAGGAACCAAAACAAGAAGTAAAGGTGGCATGGAGTGCTACAATGTAGGTGCACTATTCGAAAGAATAGATTTGGATATTTTCGGACCTTTCCCTGTGAAGACAAAGGGAAACGCTATGTCCTACTATTTTTGGACTATTTTACCAAGTCCCAAGAAGCAACTCCCATTCCAGATCAAGAAGCCTCAACTGTAGCTGGGGAACTCATTCGAAGCTGTATTTCTTGTTATGGAGTAACTATGATGTCACATTTAGATGAAGTTATAAATTTTAATTCCGCGCTCTTTACTGAGCTTTGCAAACTTTTGGGAATTCTGAAAACTCGAAAGTCAACGTGACATACCGAGTCTGATGGTGTGGTCTATAGGTTTAACTCTCTCTATACGGGAACGTCCCAAACGTCCCTTCAAGGAAAAGACGTTGGCCGTCATAAACTTCCGAATATCACTGTGATATTTCCACCCTCTTTCGTTGAGTGCGATCGAGTTCACACCCGCGGCTCCCGCTTCTCTTGTTAGAGTGGCTCTCCTAGATGGATTCAGAGAAAAGGGGGTATTTCATAGAATTCGGATAGTGCCAGCTGTCATTGTGGTTTTAGAATGGGGAATGAACTTCCCTTATCTTTGAAAGAAGAACTCGAGAGTTCCCGCATTTTGAGGTCACTCTACTCTAAGGATATCAGGAATCAGAGGGTTAATCAAACGATTTTAAATCATCTGTCTTTATTTGTTTCGAAGAAATCACACTGATTGGGATACACATTTTCCACAATTTCTCTGGCGTTTAGGAGCGCGGTCCATGAAATGACTGGATGGTCTCCATTAGAGATGCTGTTTGGTCAAACCCTTCGATTGCCCTCTGATATCCTCTTTTGATGACCGACTGATACCCCTTCCTCGCCGAATGAATACATTAATAATTTAGAGGCACATTTGGAAAGCGTACATGCGTTTGCCAGAGAGCAAATTAAACTGGCAAGTGAAGGAATGAAAACTCGTTAAGACTCCGGGGCAACAGATCACCATTTCAAGGAGGGTGATCTAGTATGGATGTATAACACAAAGAGACGGAGAATTCTAATTCCGAAACTAAAATAGAACTGAGATGGACCCTATACTATTGTCAAGAAGCTGTAAGATGTTGTTTGCGGAGTTCAGAAGTCGCTCAACGCAAAGCCAAAGGTCATTTACATAAATCGCCTATTCCATACCGGGCTAATTTTCATAGTTTTATGTGATAGGACTACCGGGACGTCAATCTTTGTGGAGGGGCGCAGTGTTACGAACAGGTAATGTCGTTTTCCCACAATGTTAGCCTTATGTTTGGAAAGAGACATTTACAGAGGTTATAACTACCTATAGGGGAATGCAGGTCAACCTTGGCGACCATTTTAGTGACTTGGCGGCAAACTTGGCGACTTTGGCGACAAAATGAAGGACCTCAAAAGTACTAGAATTTTTTGATATCTCTATTACAGAGAGCGGGATATACAGAATTTAGCAGATAATTCTATGCGACGGCACATCCTGTCAGAAAACGTTTAAAAACCCGGAGTTGCTGAGATGAGACGAGACAATCGTCTTTGTACGTCTTCAGAGTTCGAAGAGAAGAGTAAGAAGAAGAAGGTTCATAAGAAGAAAAAGGTTTAAAAACAAATTTTACAAAAACAATGCAGAAGATTTAAATAAATTTTGTTTAATTATCTCAAAAAATTTTATGCATTTTAACCGTAATCACTTAAATAGGTCTCGAATAAGAAATTCAAATAGTTGTTTGTGTGCAACTTTTAATACATTAGAAATATTTTTAAATAAAAATTATATTCCATTAATCTCGTACTTAAACAGAATTTATAAAATGTGAACAAACTCTTAATTCGTTGGGGAAAAAACCCACACACATAAAAATAATAATGAAAACATTAAATAATTAATTTTTTTTGTCTGCAGGTATTCGAAAGAAACTAAAAGTATTGAAATAAATTTTTTTGTTGACAAGGATAAAAATCATACAACCTTGGGAACTAAGTTGAGATATATAATAATATAGAAACTTATTTCACACGTATGCTTTTATTTATAAATCAAAATTTACAGCCAATAACGTTTTATCTTTTTTCAGCACTTTATGAAAAAGTAAAAATTGATTGCATGAAATTAGGAAGTATACTATTGGAAAAAAATGCAGATACCATCATGAATTATTATAACGTTATTAATTTTTCTATGGCATATAAAATTGCACTTCCTTATTATTTGCTTAAACATTATTTAGGTACATGAAAAAGGATTTATACTTTTGAAACATTTTGAAGATTAAGGCGCCCAAAATGTTATAAATTCACATTCCAAGCTTGTAACGTAAAAAAGTGGTTTTAATCTCATTAAAGTCATTTTTTGTATTTCTGATTTCTCCTGTACTCAAAAGAGCTATATGACAGAGTATTTTTTGTCCCATTGAAGCTCTGATGTACGAAAGTATCAGCTTTAGTTTTCTGATGTTTGCAATAAATGTGGCTACCTTCGAAGTATCTGCGAAGCTATTCAGATTCTGTATTAAAGAAAAAGTCAAATTAGTGAGATAAAACATTAAATTGAATTACATGATCAGGCTGTAAAATTAACAGCATACCAGAAGAAATTAGCTATTCTTAAATTTAATAATCATCTAAAAAGGAGTTTAAAAAATAATATCAAAAATACGCATCGTTGTCAATAGGGATTGAAATAACTTATTATTGTTTACATCGTTATGACGATGGGAAAGACTACGTTTCCTCGCGCGTCAGAATTACTTCACGGTGATGTAATCAGGTTAGTTCCCGTTGTCCATTACAGATGGCATACTGTCTATGTAGAATGCAAGGATAAATGAGTTGCCATCAGCGTCTATGGGAGTGAGACCTCTGTTTCTCCTTCTCTATAACGTTCCGATACTTCTGCTTGGTCAGCTGGAACTTCAGGTATTAGCCGAAATCGGAAATCAGAAATAGAATAAACAGCTTGGTCTAATCATTTCATCTGGATGGTTGAGTTAACTATCCAAAGATTAAAATCTTATCTTAATTAAGTTAAATTCTAAAATTTGATTGGTTTCAACAACCTTCATTAAAAAGTACTTTCTGATACAATGTATCAAGTCTACCAAATCGTTCTGAAACTTTAAAGAGCTACTTCCTATTATTATTCAGGAGTCGCGTCTGGATGTAAATTGGTAAGCCATTTTATAGGTGATAAAAAATTATAAAACATAATTAAAATTCAACCCGCTGTTATAACTTTCTTAGTCGTACTGTATCGGCTTATTAATTTCTAAGTAAGATTTACTGATAAATTTCTATTTCATTTGTAGATAATTATTTTTGCATTTTTTATATCTCCGTAATAAGTTTAAAATGCTTCATTGCTAAATTAAACTGAAATTCCCACTATATTTTTAAATGTATTTTCTTATTAATGTTATTCTCTTTTTATTTTGACCAAAATATATCCCTTTCAGTAATATCATATATAAAAAATAATTTAATAATTATGATATATTGATAACCAAAATTTTCAATTTTTTTTAACATGTATTTACGAAATTATAGGTTTGCATTATTTTCTTTTTTGCTAATAGGTAGAATAATTCAATAAAGTTTTTTGTGGTGAATGATCGATCATGAATAAATAATTTGAAATTGTAAATGTCAATACTTGGATTCCATTTGCAGTTTTTAAAAATTTGATTATTTGTTAAAATTCACTTTCCTATTCCTAAATTTGTTAATATCACAGGACGGCTGATTTATAAAGTAATCTTTTATAATTCTAATAAAAATTTATTTCAGAATAAATTTTGCATAATTTGAAATGATTCCACGAGTATTCTTTCCATATCGTACTGTTTTGAAGCTTTTTAAACTTTAAATTTGTCTTTAAATAATATATTTTTAATGTTAGATTAACTAGTTAATTATCTTATATTTTAAAGTAGCTGTATTCATTTGTGTAATTGTTTTTAAAAAATGTAATGAATGCTTATTAATGTCAATGAAGCATTAATTTTATGTTAGTTATCTAAATTTTATTTGAACATTCTTTATTCATTTGAAAGAAATTTTATCATATGTCCAGAGAATTTCATTGTTGATCAATCATCAGCATTCTGTCTGATGCCTGTAAACAGAAGTTTATTTTTGCTGTGGATGAGTTATTTTTATTCTTGACCAAGGGAATTAAGAGAGAAGAACTTTTCTTTTGGAGGAACCAAAGTTCATAAGTCAGTGCATTTATTAATCATCTTTATAGTCTCGTATTTTAGCAACTTAAGTTAATTTAATTTGATTTGGAAGAAAGAAGAGTTCAGGCATTTTTTGTCTTCTTTGCTTTAAGGCAATTATTAAATTAAATATTATCAAGATATTTAATAAAATATAAAGAAAAAATATCTTTATTACTTACGAAAATATTATTTAAAATAAATTATACCTCAAAATATTCCTCATAAATTCTTATCGAAATGTCTTGAAGCCTCTAGCAATGCGTATTTAACAGAATTATCATAAATTTTCCTTTTAATAGAAAATGCATTGTTAGATGTATATTCTGTATTTTGATAGAATTAAATAGTCCATAAGATAATATCCTTTCTAAGTTCACTATTTTAAATTAAAAAGAACAATTCCCATTAAAAAGCTAAAAGATATTTAATGTTTTTGTTTTATATCTATTCAATTAACAGTTTTTTAACTGCATATTGCATGATTTTCTTTAGTTCAGTAATTTAATTGTAAAGTATACGAATATGTTTACTACTTGATTAAAATAGTTTTTTTTCTTTTAATGCGTCTGTTTGTTCCTGTGATTAAAATACTCAATTTGACACCTTGTTATTTCGTAAATTGAAAGCAAAGATTTTTCTGATATCTCTGAAATGGCACATCATTGAAAGAATATAAAACTAAATATGTTTTTTAGCAGTTTGAATTTTTTTGTTTCTTTTATTTATTTTTGTGTTTTGAGATACTTACAGGTATCCAGGATTCCTTGATGGTTATATCTTCTTTATCATTCCTTTCCAATGCCCTCTACTAGACAGCAATTCATATATTTTTGCCTCTTTTTCAATTAGTTTTGAATAGTTTAATAATTGTAAAATACAATCATTTAATTTCTACAGTTTAGATTTGAAGACGGAAGCTTTATATAAAAAAATCTAATTAATCAATTTATGTTTTATAATTAATTAATTTTATTTAAAAAATTAAATTAATTTTTTTGTTATTCTTTTCCTGCATACCTATGTTCATTTACATAGATTTACATGACTGTTCAAAAACTAAAAATTCTGTTGAGAAGGAATAATGAATTTACATTTCATTTCATGACACCAAATAGCTCTTTTATAACGAAATTTGCTATATTAGAAGGGAAATATGAGATATGATATGTTAACAGTTACAACATTAAATTTTAGGAGTATTTGGGAACACAGGCTACGTGACTGTGAGTTCAGTTCAAACTAGCTAGTGGCATTACACAATGCTCTGGGAAACTTCCTTGTATATGTGTTTATCCTTATGTTCAGTGTATATGTAGACGTGAGTTTTAATTTTAATAAATATTTATTTATTTAATTATTAATACTTTGAATCGGATTTAGTTTTTATTTAGAATGTTTTAATCATTTCCGATATAATATTTGCTTAACATTAATAATTTTTTGTTGCTCAAAATTGTTGCTTTATCCTATCCAAATTAAACCTATAGTCGGTTTCTTATTGAAACTTTATTACCATTATTATGTGATGTTAAAAATTAAATCACCTTTATTTTGACCAAACTACAGTTTAGCAAAGTTTTTCTTAACACGTTGCTGAGCACTTTATGTCTTCCACTTAATTCTTTTATGGAAAATTGGACAGGAATATTCATTGTTTGTGGCTACATATTTAGAACTTAGATTAATTATTTCTTATTATAAATGTTTTATCCAAATTTTTCTAGATTTTTTAAATAAAGGTCAGAACATATAGAAAAAGAAATGCCTACCGTCTTACGTCAGTTTCGCATCATTTCATCTTTGAAGAACATTTATAACAAATATGTTGTTCCTTTAAATAAGGTTTGTCTGAAATTTATATTTATTCTCATATTATTTACTTTTTATGCATAACCAAGCTTTCTTATGCTTGTTGTGATTTTTAAAAATCCTTTTTAACTTAGCGTGGTATATGAAATATATTTTGATTTCTCTGCTAAGTTTTTAATCCTTTTATGAAATATTGAAGAAAGATTTTAATTTTTTTAAAAAAATTTTAGAAAATTTTAACTTGGAATTGGTAGGATTTACTTATTACATTTTTAAATAAAAGCAAAACATCTCTTCAATAAATTTCAATCGTAATTTAGTTTTCCAGGTACATTTATAGCATTCATTTCTTTTTCTGTCTTAATTTTGAAACAAAATACTTTGTATTTTATTGTGATTTTATACAAAAATTCATCTCTTTGGAAGGAAAAATAAAACATTTATAAATACGGAAAGAAACTATATAGCCTAGTGCATTATTTTAAATTCTGTAAAATCTTGATGAAAGTTTTTTTCTTACAGTTGTTTGATGTTACAAATTTTTAAAAATGCTTCATTTTCAAAGTTTCTAATTAAATGCTGTAGTTATAAAGTTCTTTCAGCAATATAGTGTTTCTGAAAAGCCTGCGTAGCATTTATATTTATTAGGAATCGCCTTCTTTACGTATTATTTTGATGGGTATTTTAAGATTTGTAGAAATTATCATAGATTTCTAATTTGTGATCACAGAACAATGGAAAAGCTTGTTTAGTTTTAGTCATTTTCGATATTAGTCTATCAGAAGAGCAAGTGTATTTAAACAAACTGAAGTAACTTCCTGCAATTAAAGGATCTTGCTTGCTTTTGCCTAAAAATATTACTGAAAAATTAGGAGAAAATTGTTGTTCTAGAACATTTAGTAGAATATTTAGAAGAATTCTATGAATGAAACTAAAAATAATTAAATCATGATTTTTTAAGGGAGGACAGATTTGTTTATTTAGATAAAGACAATTGTGAAAAGAATTTAAGTTCTGAAGATATATACAGAGTTACTCTCTTTTATGATATTATAACATGTAATATTTTTACAAATACTTTTTCATATGAGTATTAGCTTTTTCAAGGTTTCCTAAGCTTATTCTACTTACAACTGTAGTACAGTTGCTAAAATATTCTGCAGTCCCTGCTCCTAACCTTTTAATAATTTTGTTTTTTCTATTCTTTAGTTATATGACATACTGTCACATTCATTTAACTGTGAGTCTGTAGAACATTTGGGATGCTTATGGATTCTGCATAAGTTTTGAGTCAATTTATAATGTCGATGAAGGACTTAATTTTAGTTTATGAGTTTAAAAATATGATAATTCGATGCATATAAGTTGAATGGACTTGACTTTTAAGTGGTTAAGTAATTTCATAACCCAAATGCACATATAAGTATAGGAAATTATATAAGAAAATAAAGCACAAATCAGTGGTAAAATAAATTTAGTTCAAAATGTTTATTTGTACAATTTTGATGGGATTTTTCAAATTATATCCCATAGTTAACGAAGCCTTTCTCTGTATAAATTATGAATCATAATCCAAAACGGAAAATTGTGAATCTTTCTGTGAATTTCAGAAACCAGACGGTAATTTCATATCCGAAGCTGGAAAAATGGTAGCTTCTCACTTCCGAAAAATTTTATGTTCTTTGAGAATGAATGAAATGAATTTAAAGAATTTTCTTTCTGTATGTTTTCTTCTATGGCTCAACAAATTTTTCCAGTTCTTTTAGAACACACAGGGCCAGGGATTCTTAAACTGCAGATCACAACTCAATATGGGATGGCTTTGAGAATTATTGTGGGGTACAAAAACTTACACATGCCCTTGTTTCACTTATTTTTCAATATTTGGTGATATAAAAATAGTTAGAAAACTTAATTTAAATATTTTATTAAAATTTGGCCGATAATTGTTGTTAATTATGTTTATTTTTATTTTTCATCTATTAGGGGTTTATTTTCCAGTCATGAGGTTATGATAAATTGGTTATGGTTTCGAATGTAAATTGGACCAGGAAGCTTTTGACCACCTTAGAAAGGGCCATGAGAAAAAAAACCTTAAGAATACCTCTTATATATCATTGTAAATTCATTTAATTTAATTTATGCAGTAATTTTTTTTGTTTTTAGGTTATAGCACCTGTTCTATCCAGGCATCCATCTGTACGTAAGATGCATACTCAGAGTATTAACAAAAATCTGCAGCTGAAATCAGTTGATGAAATTCAGAATGAATCAAGTAAGAAGAAACCTCTTGCTTTGATTTTGGCTTGGCTGCTTGCGAAAGAAACCCACATAGAGAAGTTTCGCAAACTGTATATTTCCCGAGGCTTTGATGTATTGACTGTTAAGACGCCACTAAAGGATTTTCTCTTTCCTGTATCCGGATCTCAAGTGATTGCCAAAAATGTATTAGATTACTTTACTTCTCATGAGAATTATGAGGACATAGTTGTTCATGCATTTTCTGTTGGTTGTTACTTGGTGGGTGAAATTTTTGTACAAATGCGAAAGAAATCAGAAAAGTACAGAGATATGTCCTTACGCATCCGGAGTGTTATATTTGACAGTTTTGTTGATTTTGAGGACATACCAACAGGTTTACCTCGTGTTTTTACTGAAAATCCCATTACTATTAAAATTCTTGAATGGTATGTTTCAACCCATTTAGCCCTCATGTTTAATGTTGCTACAAAACATTATCTAACATCTTCAAAGAATATTCATAACACACCACTTAAGTGTCCAGCACTTGTGTTTGTTTCTGAGGCAGATAAAGTAGGTAGTCTTGTTGCAAATCAGATGCTTATAGATAACTGGCAGGCTAGGGGTGTCGATGTTAAAATGAAATGTTGGAAAGATTCAAAGCATGTTAGTCACTGGTATAAGTACCAGGATGAGTATGTAGCAGAAGTTGATAGGTTTCTGTCTAAGGTCAATTTACTTCGTAGTAAATTATAAAAAGTTTATCTGTTTTGTTTTATGTACTCTCACTAATATCATATGTATGGCAAGCATGCAGTACACTTTTTCTTTAAAATAAATTCTTTCATACTTGCCATGTTTTTTGAAATATTTTTTCCTGCCCTCATTTATTTGTACTTAAGTTGAAAATTAAGAATCTTTGCCTTTTCGGTCATGTTTTCTGAAAGCGTATTTGCCGTGTACTGCATTCAAAAAATCAAAATAGTCTAAAGCAAAATAATTAATTTTCATTCGTAGAAATAATTATATTTCTTAGTAGTAGAAATTAGGATGAAGTGAGATTTTCCAAATTTTGTGTTATAATTTTGTTTACATTAAACATATTTCTGAGGCCAGCATTTTCACATATCTGTCTAAATTATGGGACTTGTGACAGAAGTAAACAGACTCATCATGTCATATAATTTACCTACCAATATTATTATTGTGGTAGAGTTAATGATGATGTATGCACTATAGTCACCAATTTTAATATATGACACAACATCTAAAAGATGTGTATAAGGAAGAAACTGTTGCAAGTAAAAAAATTTTTTTTTCAATTTATTATAACCCCGTGCTTGTTAGAAATGTAATTATTTTCTAATATAATCGTGTAAAAATAAACTTATTTGCAATCATAATATGCCTTTTTTCTTTTTTGAAATAAAGCAACAGACTTTCTTCAAAACTCTTTGGTACCTTCATGAAATTAATACTCAGCAATTTTTTTTGTCTAAGAATTGAGGTGTATCGACCCCGATAGTCCCAATTAATATATTGTTTATTGGGAGGCCAATAATCTTTATGGGCGGGCCACGTCTCAACATCTTCGAACACTCGACTTTTCATGGACTGAGGATAACGTGGACTATCTGAATATACCAGATGACTTTGATGTGGGTTACATTATTGAAGTGGACCTCGAATACCCTCGAGAACTCCATCATTGTCATAATTGCTATCCTCTGTCTCCATAAAAAATCATAGTAAGTCCTTCCGAGAATTCTGCCTATAGTAAAGTGCTTGTATCTCAACTTAATTTATGAAAATCTAAACCTTCAGAAAAATTAATTCCTAACCTTCGAAACAAAAATAAATATGTTTTTCACTATCGAAATTTAAAATTTTATGTAGAATTATGATTAAAAGTGATTAAAATATGTAGAATTTTAAAATTTAAACAAATTACCTGGCTAAAAAATTTTATTGATTTTAACACATAGCAACGCAAAAGGGCAACTAACAATTTTGAAAAAGAGATCTTTTTAAATTGTTAAACAATGCCGTGTTTGGTAAAACCATGGAAATTCTTAGTAACAGAATCAACATAGACTTTGTGACTGAGGAAAACAAGAGCAAATAATTAACCACCTCTCCAGCATTGAGTCCTTTTTAATTATTAATGATATCCTTGTTTCTATACAGAGGAAAAAAAACTTGCCTTTTTTTAAACAGACCCATCTATTTCAGTTTTCATATTTTAGACATCTCAAGAATTTTAATGTATGATTTTCCCTATATCTTTATTAAAGAAGTATATGATGATCGAGCTACATTACTGTTTACTGACACAGATTCGCTTCACTTTCACATTTCCACATCTGATATCTACAAAGATATTTCAGAACATAGAGATTTATTTGATACAGCCAACTATCCCGAAAATCATTTTCTGTTTAGCCCAATAAATAAAACGGTTTTGGGAAAAATGGAAGTTAAACTCAGTGGAGGCATAGCAAGTGAATTTGGGGGTTTAAAGGCAAAAATGTATAGATTAAAAACATTGCAATTTGAAAAACAGGCAGCAAAGGCGTTCACAAATCTGTTTTGAAAAGTAGAATCTCCCACGAAGATTATAAAAATTAATTACTTAATGTACATGACAGTTTTAAAACTATCATGAACTCTCGCCATGTTCTAAATACTGTGCTTCAGAATAATATTTCTTTGTCTCCATTTAATGACAGACGGTATGTTCAGGATGACGGCGTTTCAACTTTGGCCGTTCGGCATCTTAATATAAAATAGTCATCTTGTATATATCATTACCTTAAATTTTATTTATTTATATTTGTGTTGTCATTTTGTGTGTTATTCATATTTCAATTCAGTGATATCATCTCAATCCGGATTGAATCGTTGTTAAATTTTTCTATTTTTGAAAAGTTAGCTGAATAATTGTATATAATATAATGTTGAAATTGTGAATAAAATATTTTATTGATTTGAATATTCTGTCCTTTTCCTTTTGTTTCACATTCACAGAAAAGAAATTTAAAATTTGATTTCTATTGTGATAGAAGGCTTTAGTTTTTCTTGCAAAGTGAAATTTGTTGAAATTAAAGTTGAAATTTTGATTTTCGATCAGTATCAGGAATAACAAAACACGAAAATATCTTAAAGTTTTGGATGAAAAACTGCTTCAAGTTAGAGAAACAGACTTTATTTGATCTATTTAAGGGTTAAATTATTTTTCTTAATTTTAAATGCTGAAAAGTGTCGGCATTATGTTAACAAACAAATGTTAAAAGTGAATCTTATTCTTACACACGCTTTAATTCTGTTAGCAGAAAAATTAGTACTTTTTTGCATATATCAATTTATTTTTATTCATTTAAATTATTCTCTGTCTCAGTTTTACTATATTTAACAAAACTTTCTTCTGTGAAAGTTGTTTCTTTCTTCTAGCTTTTTAAAGTGTCTACGGTCAAAGATATACTTATTATTATAAAAAGTATGCAGAAACAGGAGAGAATTGTGTATAAAGAATTTCCTTTTGAAAATGAAGGCATTATTATCACTATTGCCAATGTTTTCAGAGAGAAACCATTATCCCATAAACGGTATAAAAGAATTTTATAAAAAAAGTTACTCAACAAGTTAATACACCTCAGTTTTTCATTTAAAAATAAAATGTTTTTTTTCTAAATCTGAAAAAGATGTTTTAGCGTACAAAAAACGTTTGTGATTCACTGTCTTATGCTAGCAATATCGCAACAGTAGTACTACTTCATCTTAAGGCAGGCTATCTATTCTATTAAGACCTCTAGACTCTTCTTATAAATGTCATCAGTGGTAAGAATGTTCTTCTTTTTCCTACTGATTATTTTCTCATACACTCAGAACTCGCTGATTTAATTATTAAAGCAAGCACAATGATAAGATAATGACTTGCATTATCTAACAGACAAAAATAAATCCTTAAAATTTCCTTCCAAGGAATTTTATTTTCTAAAATAAAATTTAAAGTATCGGAAAATAATCCATAAAGTAATTTATTTTTTGAAATAATTTTTCTGTGGAAAAAACGTTTGTGCAAATTCAAGTAAGAAGACAAATGTCATAGAAATATTTGGTTATTCAGAGAAAGTGATTACAAATTTACACTCAGATGAAATTTACACATTTCAAATATTTCCAAAGCATTCAAGTTTTCAATAAATCTATCAGGCATGTACGGATACAATTGAGTGTTGTCATATACAAAATGCTTGACCATATTATTAATGTTTAAAGAGGCAATACACCGATTCGATTCAAGTAGCTAAGTCATGCTCGAAAACACGTGTGTTCGAACTGATTGTTGAGTAACTCATCACTCGAACAACCTTCGCACATTGTTTTTAATGTGTCGAATTTGTGACAAATGTGTTTCTTTAACACTTGGAAGGGATTATTCTTTAAAGTTTTTTTGAAAGTCTGTTTCGTCGTCATCAGGATGAATATCGTCACTGCTGACGATAATTAGCATTAAAAATAATGTGCGAAGGCTGTTCGAGTGATGAGTTACTCAACAATCAGTTCGAACACACGTGTTTTGAAACATGACTTAGCTACTTGAATCAAAGTTTTTCCTCCTTAGACATTCTAATGTCGTGGACCAGTGTTACCGGGTCTCGCCAAAGATCAACAGTCTTAAAGAAGTCACAGAATTCCAGCATTTTAAAATTTAAAAAGAATCTTGAATAAATTGCTATTTTACAATGCTATATACATGTAGTATATACAAGTTCAAGAACGAAGATAAACCAGTACCGGATATAGATCGCGAGAGTAAATAACATGTATAGACTTCGTCGAAGTTACTAACGGTGAGTATACTCGGAGATGCAAATTTAGGGTAAGGTTTTGCTTTGTTGGTTTCGGGGTTGGGTTTAATATGTTTTGTTTCTAATGGACATGGGCATTTATTCCATTTTTATTTTTTTCAATTGGACTTGGGCTTTTTCCTTTGTTTCAAACTTTGGTTTTTGTTCGGTGTTCCTGGGAAACAAATTCTTTTTGGTTTTATTGTTAGAGTTTGTGTTCAGAAAACACCGAATTTTATGTTTACGCTCGTTCGGGACTTCCCTTGCTGCTGACGCGTCCCGGACGTTGGCGTTTTGTTCCTTTTTATTGTTTTGGTTTTTCTTTTATAACGTGTTTTT